>JAODAL010001579.1:0-224689 GCA_025379985.1 Phyllomedusa bahiana | reverse complement strand
AAAACCGGGGGTGGCTTTTAGTCAGTAAGTGCATTGGAAGTACACCTAATTCTAAGGTAACTGGGATTATAAAAATAGGTTTTAAAAGATATCTTACCTAGGAAACCCAAAACCCCTTCACTATAGAACTAGGGGGGAACTCGGGGGTTTAGAAATGGGTTTAATACAAACAAAATTTTTAATTTATATGCCTTCTAACCCCAAATACCGCTTTTTTAACCGATCCCTAAGATCCAAAAAAGGGCTGTCCCCCCACTTAAAAGACCCAAAGTTTCAGGTGTGGGAAAAAATTAACCAAAAGTGGGGATCTATATTGTAACATTTACAGGTTCGAAATTCATTGCCTTTTTTAATAAGAGTACTTCAGATCTTTTGCGTAGCTAGAAGGGATCAGCGTTAAAAAGAAAGTACTATTGGGGTCCAAAATTGAAAACCTAACAGTAAATTCCAAATGAAAAAGGGATCCAGGGGATTGAATATTTTTTGTCCCCCAAGAAATATAAATTTCAGGGTCACAATGCTTTTGTCATTAGACTACTTGATTTTGTACTACGGGAAAAATTACTTTGTCTTTTGCAACAAGCTCCCACCATCAGGGGAACCGCAATGGGGAGTCTGGCTCCCCATTGCAAATCTGTTCCTGGGCTGGTGGGAGGGTACCTTAATCTCAACCGGGAGATGATCAATGGCCCCCCCAGATATTATTTTGGGGGAGGCATCGATGACATCATCATTTCTGGAAGGTACAAAATGCATTTTGGGGAGTTTTTGCACAACTCATAAAAAAAAATTTTGGTATTCACTCACATTTTAAATCAGGGAAAAATGTTTACTTTTTCTGGGTGTGCTTTTTATCAAAGTCTAAAAGGTAAAATTCTACAGATATATATAGGGAAACCCACAGCAATAACAGCTTGTTACACTGGTAATTACCATCCCTACCCCTGCAAAGAGGAAAACCCCAAAAGGCAATTTTTTTAGAAATCAAAAAGAAACTGTCCCGAGATGAGGATTTTTTGGAGACGTCAGGTTTTTTTGGAGGAGATTTTTTTTTTTTTTTTTTTTTGGCTCCCCCAAAGCCCGTGTCAAACCCTGTATGCTAGATTTTGCTTGGTGAAATCACTCACAGATGTTCCGCCACATTAGTCTTTTACCCCTAAAATCATGGAGATGAAGTGACGTTATTAAGGTCATTTTGCCAAGCCTTGACTGTGGGGGGCTGTTAGCCCGTAAGGCATTGGAATACACCTTAATTCTCGGTAACGGGATTTAAATATAGCGCTGATCCCGGGAGTTTGGTTGAGAAACGGCATCTGTATCTTCCTGACATGCGCAGTGTACTATTCTGAACGCCGGGCGCCGCGTGGTTTGAGCCAGTTTTCGGCATATGCGCAGTGTCGATTCCGGCCGGTGCTAACCGGAAGGGGACATGGCATTCCACTTCCGGAAATGCGCAGCTGAATAACCGGAACCCCGGGATAATCATGAGCCGGGAAATCTGCACTGAGCACCTGGAAACGGGCATAAATCATTCCCAGCTATGTGCAAACCCGGGGGATCTGTATATTATCCAGTTGCGGGTCATTTAAGACATATAAGGGAGACAGAATAATCCTTCTCTGAAATCCCTCTTATCTTGGGTGCCAGCATGCTAGAGGAGCTGCGGGATTCATCGTCGTTATACCCGGCAGACATTTAAGCTAAGTATCGATTAAATTTATCCAACTTGAATGGGGAAGTACTTTTGTGTTGTAGTATATGCGTTGTATATAGCGTGTTCTTTTCCACAGCGATTTTAGAATCCCCTGATGAACCCTAATATAGTACGGGGAAACCGTCCGGGGTAGCTGGGATATAAAGGTGTTTATACACGCATGTAGTGAAAATTGCCTGTCATTAAAGCGGAGCCGCTCTTTGTCGGGGCGATTACTCCACGACGGACAGTGCACAGGTGCTGTATCATCTAGGTATGTAGTGGTAGTATATAGGGGTTAGGATATTAATATTTTAGCAATTCTAGTAAAAGTTATGTTTTAACAGGGATTATTATTTGCAGTGATATTGTTTGCCCATAACAACCAATCACACCTCAGCTTTCATTTCATATAGGGCCTCAAGTATGCAAACTGTCTAGGTGTAAGACTTTTTTTGGTGCTCTTAGTAACCAATCAAAACTCCTCTTTCATTTCCTATAGTGCTCTGAAAAAATGAAAGGGGAGCTCTGATTGGTTGCTATGGGCAACAAAGAAAGTATATACCTAGACAGTTTTCATACATTTGGTCCATAGTGTTTTGGAAAGATGAGATGAGTGCTGAATGGTTGCTATGGGCAACAAAGACAGTCTTACTGCTAGACGGTTTTCATACATAGGGCCCCAAATCTCCAATATATTCCAATTTTGCCCAATTTTGACTTGTCTTTTCATGAAAAAAAATTAATAAACCTGTATTGACGTATACAATGCCATTTCGTACACCAACATATGGTTCATTAACCCCTTAACGCCCTTTGGGGCTACCCAAGCCCCATGTTTGGGGGTTAACGCACCTGGACGTAAGATACGTCCGAGGACGCCAAACTCTAAAGCAGGTTCGCGCATGGGGCGGGGGTCCGTTATTACAGCGACCCCCGCACCACGGCCCCCGACCCCGGGACCCTTTCCGGGGGGGGGGGGAAAACCCCCGTAAAAATCGGAAAAAGGTCGCAAAATAAGGGGACCGGGGGGAAATCGCTTCCTTTCCCCTGTCGCGGCAGCAGCGTGATGGGGGGACTCCGGCAGCCCCTGCCCTCGCCCCCAGCAGCAGGGAAAGCAGAATGCCTTCCGGGTTGCTGTGACGCACGACCCCCCGGGGCCCCCCGTGGGATGCCTGGCATTGTGACTGACATTTTGCATAGGAACCAGTCATAGCAACAAGTATGCACTGATTCCTATTAATGAGAGTTTTAAAAGATCTCTATTAAAATTTCCCCTAGGGGGAAAAGTAAAAAAAAAAATGTAAAAAAGTGAAAAAAAAAAAAAAAAAAAAAAACAAGTAAAACACAAACGAAAAAAAATAAAATAAAAACACGAAAACCCCCCCTTTTCCCCCCTTTAAAAAACCCAATCCCCCAAAAAAGATAAAAAATAAATAAAGTCCCAAATTTTTTGGTATGCCGCGGGGAAAAACGACCTCCCCTATAAATCTGTCTGTTAATTAACCCTTTTGGTGAACGCCGAAAAAAAAAAAAAAAAAAAAACAATCACAGAATTTTAAGATTATTTTCATCCCGCACACATAAAAAGGAATAAAAAGCGATCAAAAACTCCTATAAACTCCAAATTTTTACCAATTAAAAATTTTCAGTTCATCCCCCAAAAAAAAGCCCTTTTAAAAAGCCTGTATACGGAAAAATAAAAAAAAAAGAAACTGGCAAAGATACGATGCATAAATATTTTTTTACACCTAAAAACACTTTCTTTTTTTTTAAAGTGCTTCAACTTTAAAAAAAAAACTATAAAAATGGGTTCGCCAAAAATCGGGGCGACCCAAAGAGTAAAGCTTAACTTTATCACGAACTACGGGAACCCCTTTAAAAAAAAAAAAAAAAAACTCTACTAGGATTGCAGTATTTCTTACCCGGGCCCCAAAAAAATGGATTTAAAAGCAATAAAAAAAGCCTTGTCCCCCCAAAAATGATAGAAAAAAAAATGTCAACCCTCTCGCAAAAAACAAGTCCCAAAACCAGCCCAAAGCACAAAAAAAATTTAAAAAAGGTTAAGGGCCTAAAAAAGGGTTTAATCAAAAACGTTTTTTCCTTTTTGAATAAAGTGTTTTTTTTGTATAAAAGCTTTTAAAACATAAAAAAATATACAAATTGGGACGGTGTAATCTATTGACCGGTGAGTTAAAGCAAAGTCTAAACTTACATTTGGACCCTAAAAAAAAATAAAAATAAAAAACACTACCCAAATGCGTATTTTTTTAAAAACATCTCAAAAAAAACCCTTAAAAAAAGGAAAAGCATCAAATCCCCACATAATGGTCCAAAAAAAAACTTCAACCATCCTGCAAAAAAAAAACCCCATACACACTCTGCCACGGCAAAAAAAAAAGTTATGGTGTCAAAAAAGGACAACTAAAAACCAATTTTTTATAGAAAATTTTTTCTACTGTGAAAAAGAATAAAACAAAAAAACTAATAAAATCATTCTTTGAAAGTGTACCGACCCCCTATAAAGTTAACATCATTTACACGCACGGCGAAGCTGTAAAATTAAATCAAAAAACATGACTAAAACTGCGTTTTTCCCCCTTTTTTCATTGCCCAATGCAAAAAAAAAAATATGGAAAACCGTGCATCAAAATCACAGTACACCCCTGAGAACCCTGATGGGGTTTTAATCCAAAATGGGTACTTCGGGAAAGTTTCGCCCGTTCTGCTACTTTGGGGGGGGCTTTGCAAATGCAATGGCCCCCCCCAAAAAACTGCTTCCAAAAGCCCAAAAAGCCTTTCCCCCCTTTTTAGCCCCGCCATGCGCCCACAAAAGCAGTTTTAACCCACATTAGGATTTGCCCAAAAATGGAAGAAATTGCTTAACAAAATTTTTTTCGGGACTTTTTTCCAGGATTCCTTGTATATGTGAAAATTTAAACTAAAAATTTAGATTATTTGGAAAAAAATTTTTTTTTTTCTTTTCACCTTATGCAAAAAAAATTTGTGAAAAATGTGGGGTCTATATACTCAATGCACCCCTGGATATATTCCCTTAAGGGGGTGTTTTTTTTTCCCAAAATGTGGTCATTTAGGGGTGTTTATTAATTTTGGGACCTTAGGGGGTTCCCCCAAACCCGAAAAAGGCGCCCAAATAAAATCGTATTGAAATGAGACCCCAGAGTATTGTGGTTTTCCCCCTATTCGGGGGGTTTTGGTTTAGCCAAAAATGCATAGGGCCACATAGGGTATCTCTAAAAAGGCAGACCTGGGGGAATTGAATTAAGTTGATTTACCTGTCACATTTACCCTATTCCCGGAATAATGGATAAAATTTAAAATCTGCAAAAAAATGAAATTTTAATTTCCCTCCCTTTTTTTAATTTCTGTGAAATATTAAAGGGTTATCAAAATTCCTAAATAGTGGTAAATAGGGTTTTAAGGGTTAGTTTTTTAGATGGCAAATTTTTTTGGGGGTATCTAACATGCAGGACCTCAAAGCCACGCAGAACTGAGTGGTCCCCAAAAAAAAAAGTATATTGCAAAATTTTTTTGAAATTGTGAGAATTACTACTAAATTTCTAAGCCCTCTAATGTCGAAAAAAAAAAAAAAGACATTTTAAAAAAAAAATGCCAAACCCTTTTTTGGGCATAGGGGGATGCAGTTATAAACTATTTTTGGTGAATAATTAAACTTCTTGCAACGAGAAATTTTGCAACTTCAAAATCGAAAATTTTTCCAAATTTTTTATGAAAATTTTATATTTGCCCCAAAAAACAAGGTTTTTATGGATAAAAAAATTTCTTACTAAATTTTAAAGCACAATTTTGCACGAGAAAACAATCTTGAATACAGGAAGGGGAAAATTCAAAAAGTTATTCTCAATAAATGGACCTGTCAAATTTTAAAAATAGGGCTGGGGCAGGAAGGCCAAAACAGGCGGGCCTTAAGGGTTAAAATTAAGTTTAAACCTTTCAGAACAAAAAAAAAATGGAAAAGATCTTTTTTATTTTTAGTAAAAACCATTAAATTCACCCATTTTTTTTTTTAAACCTGAAATTTTACCCACCAGTGAAGAAACCCTTGTTTTTACGAGGTTTACTTATGGGGAGGTATTTCACAGAAAAATTATCATGTGCTAGGTGGACTTGCTGCCAAGCATTTCTCTAGCTTCAGCAATTCATGATTTAATATCATATTTTAATGTTAAGCTAGGTTCAGAGAAAAATAAAATGTAAGTTGTTGAATATGTAACTATGTAACTATGTAGTATGTTTATTTCATAGACCACTGATGATCCTGCATGTGTCAAATTGTTATGGCTGGGGAGACCTCAGCAGAAGATGAGCCTGCTTTACACCAATATATTCTTTAAAAAAAATTCGGACTCCAACTTTAAAATGGAACTTTAAATCTAAATTAAATCAGGAATCAATTAAGGGTATTTATATTTATAAAAACCATTATTCCTGTCTAGGTTCTTCTTCAGGCTTAAGACAATAGTTAATCCATGGCACTAAAAAATAAGGTATCCTCCATATATTAGTGTTAGGGTATGTTGACACAGCGTGTTGGATAGGGGGCCCGGATACGTTTTCTACGTTAATGTATTGAAAACGAAACCAAAAAAACGTACCCAAAAAATTCTCTGCAGATGTTTTTGGAAAGGTATTTGGTGTTTTGGACCCTTTTTTCCGGGGATGCTTTTTTCAATAAATTTTCTTTCAAATTTAAACCAATAAAACCTACATTATTAAAAAGATTCAATTTGGAACCCAAAAGGGTTTTTTCATGCGAAAATGCACAAAAAATGTACCGATAGGCAGTATTTTTTTGGGGTATCTTTTTTGACCTCTGAAAACCTACCCCAGGGTTTACTAGGGGGTTTTTGATATCAAAAAAACGGATCAAGAATTGACTTCTTTGAACACATCTGTTTTATGCAATAAAGAAACATATGTAAAAAACGTATGTAAAAAAAACATATCGTGTGAACGACGATATTTTTTGTACATCGAAATCAATGAGATCTGCCTGAATCATTGTTAAATAAGTTGTTGTGTATGTTTTTCAGTACGTAAAATGTATTTAAAAAATGTTGTGTAAACATACCCTAATTTGTGGTAGGTAACACAATTTTCAAAAGATATTCATCTGTTCCAGATAGGTAGATGTTTCGGCTGTTTCAGATGCTGTGCCATCTGCAACCTGGGGTAGACAAGAGTCAGGGGTGAAGCAAGGTATGCTTAGGAGATGGCTAGTAGATGCCAGGCAGACACCAGTGCGCTCTTCTACCTACTCCTACCGGCCGTCTCTATGTTTACAGACCTTATTGTCTTTTCCACTAGAGCATCCACTAAGCAATACGTGGGTATGTGACCTTTTTCTGCCCCTTTTTGTTAGCATAAGATTTACAATTTCCTTTATTTCATTTTTCGTAGTTTTAAAGTTTGTAATTGTACGTACATTCATTTTAAAACTGTGTCCGTCTGGTGAATCAAGCTGAAAATTAATGTCTTCTTACTTAACCATTGTTGTGGGGCATTGTTATGATAGTAAAACTAATCAGAAAAAACCCAAAAACCAAAAAAGGGAAACCAACAAATAAAAAAAAGAGGGTGTGTAAAAAAATAAAAATTTCAACTTCATTGTTAAAATTTTACCCAAACAAATGTGATTTTGATTTGGGGGAACCCTACCCTTATAAACGCTCAAAAAAAATCAATAGGGGGTAATTGATTAATATACCCCAAAACCTATGGGCCACATGTATGAAATGCTTGGTCTAAGACTTTCTTTTTTGCCCCTAGCAACCAAACGAGTACCCCTTTCAATTTTCATATATGTTTAAAAAATAAACGTTTTTGATTTTTTTGCTTGGGAACAAAGAAAGTCTTAGACCAAGACAGTTTTCATATGTGTCCCCCATATATGTCTGTATGTTTCCAAACACACGAGTAGATAAAGACTCACCAGGTTTTGATTAAGGTCCGTATAGTACCCTGGAACATAAGATGGTCCCTATAGAGCTTTATAGAACATCCTACTGTGTCCCTATTGTGTAGATACCGGAGGCAAAGTCCACATGACAAAGGACAAAATATTCATCAGATTCTGAAACCTTAACCTCAGTGTCCAACGAGTATTTGAACAGTATTTTACAGAAAAAAACTAAGATTTTTAACTTGGTTTTTGGCATGGTTTTTGGATTTGGTTTTTCAATAATTTTTTGCACCATAAAGTGTCCAATATTACTCTATGATGCAAAAAACTATTGAAAAACTGAATCTGAAAACCACACCAGACACTGCATCCAGCTTTCTTGCATTTTTCATACCATCCTATTGACTTCAATAGTAAATTTTCCAACGTTTTCTGGGTGAAATGCGGCAGATTATTGAACATGTACTGAGTTTTTGGAAAAAATGGTGGTTTTGTAATCCAACCTCAGAAAATCTGAACTGTGTTGGATTTTCTAGTGAGGCCTATGGGGATGGTTTTACAGTCAGTTTATGATGGTTTGAAAATCTGAAGACTGTAATTCCTTACCATGTAGACGTACCCTTAGAGGCAAACACTGAATATAGGAATTATTTCAAAATGCATTTCTGATAAATGTAATCAACATGTAAATCTGAGGCTCTTAATGTACATTTTTAACCAAAACTGTGAGGATCCATCCAGCATTGGCAAGTTGGCCTCAGTCTAGAGGAGGCCTGCTCTATACAATCTCACCTTTCTTGGTGCCTTTCTAGGCCTCCATACTTTGCCAGGTGCGAGGGTCCCAGCTATAGTCTGTTCTGATAATAAATGTGTTACATGGATGGGTGGAGTGCACGACTAAAATGGAGGCCGCCATTCCCTTATACATAGAAGTAAAAATAAAGGTCTGCACCACCCAAAATTGAAAAATGCAAGCTGACATGGTTGCTATAAATGGAAACACACACAAATAGAGAGCAGCACTTAGCAAATGCTAAGAGACAAACAGTGACTATATGAATTATTTCATTATTATTTCATATATTGCATTTCTGCTAGATGGAATAAACATGAATATCGGAGGTTTTTTTTTTAAACAAAACTGTGAGGGCCCAAAGCGCTCTTGTCTGTTTTTGTGTGTTTGCATTTGCATTGCAGCCATGACAGCTTGCACCTGCACCATATAGTTTACAGTTTTGGGAGGTGCTAACCATTTTTTTTTTTTGGTCTTAGAAACAATTTGACAGAATAAAGTGACAAAAACTAGATATACCAAGTTAATTAATTATACAAGTAATAATTCCTATTTGAAAATATTGTTCATGTTCTGCATCTTCTCAGATAATTACCACATGTTTTTACTTGCAGTTAAATGACATCTTGCTTTATTTTAACAAAAGCAAATGATAATAAATATCCCCATATCCATATATCCTCTTTAAATATCCCTGATGGGTTCTAAATAAGAAACGTGTTTGAAGGGACATGGAATATCGAATGTTGTTTTCATACATTTGTCAAGAGCCCAATATCATTACCACTCGACTGTCTAAAAATAGAAAAAAGTAAAAATTAGTACAAAAAATTGCCCTGAAACTCCCCAAAGCAATATAAATAAAAATAAATACATAAAATAAGCATAATGTAGAATGTTTGTTATACTATTTTATCAAGAGTGCTGCTACAGCTGTTACCTTGTTAGTTTGTACTGATTAGCCACAGCACTGTTGATGAGTTTGAAATCATAATTAAGTGATAGATAAGCATTTTGGGTACTTTTCTATGGAGCTTTTTGTGGTGCATCCAAAAACGCATCAAAAAACGCTTTGTGTGAAAGCACCCTTAGGGTATGTTCACACAGCATATTATCTTGCATAACTGCATGCGTATTTTGCCACGTATTGCACTTTATACATGGTGAAATGCGCGCTGCAATTACGGTAATTCATAGCTCTCGTAGAGAGCTATGAATTACGCTTCGTCTCCCCACACGTACAATACGATCGGGGAATTGACATGTCAATTGTTAGTGGCAAATACGCGCCGCTGACAATGCATGTCTATGGGACTGCCACCCGGCCATCCCCCCGTACTTTGGAATTACACACTAATCAGCGCGTGGTTCCAAAACACCCGGCATATTGCGGCGCGTATGAAAAGCGCCGCAATAGCCCGTGTGAACATAGCCTTGGAGACATAACACAAAGTCAAGAAAACAACAGGCACAAATCATCAGGAAAGGAAAGACAACTTTTAAGCCTCAATATAGTCTTTTCTGACCATGAATATGAGAAGTGAGAGAAACACGTATGTGTCCTGAGACAGTAACCAACATCCATGTCTGTCCAAATAAGTGTGGAACATTTAAGCCAGAAAGAAGTGAAAGACTTAAGACAGAAACAACTCGATGCATAGATAGAAATGATGGAACAGTGAAGCATTGATTTGAATTCAACCAAATTTGTTTTTATACAGTTAAGAAGACTCAATCACTACTAAGTTCTTCTTAAGCCTTAAACTCATTTGCCCTTATTTACTAATCAGTTTTTCACTAGAAAAATGTCACAGATACATTTATGACACTTTTTGCACACTACTTGACAGGTACTTGACAGGTATTTGCACACTACTTGACAGGGCTTTTCTTATAAAAAGTGGGTTTGACATGGCAGGAAAGTAGGCGTAACTACAATGTGACACACTGCAGCAAAATGTGTGCGAAAAATGCACCAAATTTCATGCATAGAAAATAGGCCAAAAGACTGAGATAAAAAGTTTTACGTCTAAAACTGCGACAATTTATCAATCAACATGAGCCACTTTGGTGAATCTGTTGAATCTTTAGACCACCTGTCTAAGTTTGCGCTGACTTTTAGACAGCAATAGTAAATAAGGGCCAATATGTTTATTGACTCTTTTTATTACTCAGTTCTGTGATACTGTGCAAGTGACATAAACATAATCAGAAGGGCATTGTTAGAATGTTACCTCCCCCAAGAACTATACACTCATCTCCATGTCCAAAATAGTCCAGTTAGTCAAGGCATCTTCCACCTAGATTACCTTTGAACTCAAAGTAAAGGTCCCCTGAACTGAGCTTCCACAAATGTCCTACTTTGAAAAATCCACTTTTTAGTCTTTAGTACAGGCAGGTATAGGCAGGTATATGTCCCCTAAAGGCAGATATAGGCTGGTATAACAAATATATGTCCCCCAAAGTCAGGTATAGGCAGTTATATGTCCCCCATAGGCAGGTAGAGGCAGGTATAGGCAGGTATATGTCCCCCATAGGCAGGTAGAGGCAGGTATATGTCCCCCATAGGCAGGTATAGGCAGGTATATGTCCCCCATAGGCAGGTATAGGCAGGTATATGTCCCCCATAGGCAGGTATAGGCAGGTATATGTATCCCATAGGCAGGTATAGGCAGGGTTTATAAAAAAATAAAAAATATAAGTACTCACCTTTATCCCACGTTGCTCTGAGGTGCTCCATCTTCTTCCCAGCACAGGTGGTGTGATGTCCTCAGGCTGAGCAGGCAGCATGATGACATAGCACGCTGCCTGTGCTGGATACTCGGAAGGCCACAAGTCTGCTTGCGGCCTTCCGGAGTCCTATTGCAGTGCGTTCTCTACTTCGCAATATTATATTAAGCTGAAGAGACCTCCGCCGGCGCCCGGGCAATGGCAGGAGCTGGACACCAACGGTGACTCGATTATAAGCCGAGGAAGGCTTTTTCATCACTTTTTTTGTGCTGAAAAATTCAGCTTATACTCGCGTATATACGATAATTATGAGCCATAAAAGAGGAGGATATACAGTATGTTTATCCTGTAGTATATAAAAGACTATAGAGAATAACAAATGGATGTATAGATAAGTAGAAAACAATTGGTAGTTATTAGAAAATAAAATTAATTGCCCAAAATTAACAACTTGCATCATCTGGTATCTGCAGAAAGCAGTCCACACTCCACTACAAAATTTATACAAGTAAATAAAGAAAGACATTCAGGTCGGTAATGGCTGAACAACTCTGAAAATAATGTCTGTATTCAGTCCAAGAATTTTAAGTTGAGGAGTTTATTAAAATCAGTCATTTTATTTAATGTACTCTATGTATTAGATGTTCAGCATTTTAACACTATACATTAAAACAAGCAAATAGAAGTATAATTCCAAATTGTAATATGAAATAATGCAAACCGTAAAAACAGCAGGCCTAGTGGATCATGCACCCACTGGTAACGTACTACAGAGATGGTATCAACATTTAGGTTTGTTTAAGACATCGATTATGCACCTGCATTTTATCATCTGATTTATGGGTGCAATATCTAAACATCCTGTGGTTCTACTAAACCAAATTTAAACCAACATAGAACCTGACCAGTGCAGCTATAATATAGGAATTAAAGTATAACCCTATTGCAGCTGTCCAAAACTGACCTTAGGGAAAAGAGAGAAAGCGCCTAATGACATTTTAAAAAGGAGTAAAAAAGATAAATAAAAAAATAAAAAGGTATATCAATGATAAACATTTGTTCAAATTCTTGGCACACCTTTTGAAACACGTATTTTACAAAATGCAAAGTCTTTAATGATGTACTCATCTTGTCTGTGTCTATCAATTATTTTCTTAAAATATTTCAACAAGTCTACCTAATTAAATTTTTGTATACAGTAAATGATACATTTTAAATCTGGTTTACAATAGAAAAATAAATAAATAAACTTACATATTTTCTTTTATTTTTTAAATTTGTATAATATCATGAAAATTATACTATATTTATAATTATAGATACAATTTTGTTAAAAGAATATATATTTTTAGCAAACCTAAGGGCAGTGATAGCTCTGAACTTCTCTCAACTTTTAAAAAAATCTTGATTTATTTACAGTATTTGGGGAGGTAAACATATTTATTAATTATTTGCATTTACATTTTAATGCATTGAAATTAAAATCGGGCAAAATAAATTAAAAATAAATTGTGTTTTGGATAAAGAATCCATGCAGTGTGATTATTATTTATATATATAGATTGCTTCATCAAATAGTTTATGCACCTGTTCAGGATGATGTAATGCTGATTTAGCTTCTGTTTGTAAAAACATAGCAGAAGGTAACAAAAGCTGATAAGCTAAAAAGTAATAATATAATAGTATTAGTGGGGTTGTACTCAATTATGAAAAAGGTTTTTTTTTTTGATTTTCGGAAAAAATTTTGCTGATGGGGTGTGTACATCTTTGAAGTTCAGCTTCATGTACTGGAATCAGATCTAATATGATATGAGAAGAAACCTAGCTGAAGCTTCTTTAAAATGCACATTCTGATGAAATCCCCTTTTTCTCAAATAAATAAATGTTGTTTGAAGCGATCTCCAAGCAGTCAGTCTATGCCTTTAAATGGTCTACACTGCATGTTTCCATTACGTTTCTTAGTACTGATGTGAGGCTCACAGATCTAAAGCTAATATACTCCTTTGTACTGTCATTTTTTTTTTAATGAGAAATTACATTTCCTATTTTCCATCTATCAGAAAAAAAAAATAGGGGGATAAAAATCCATGTGTGTATACAGCCTGGATCCATTAACATATCTACTCTTCATTCTCAGCAACATCTCATTAAATATTATTGCTATAAATATATATCTGTGCAAAATTATATATATACACTCACCGGCCACTTTATTAGGTACACCATGCTAGTAACGGGTTGGACCCCCTTTTGCCTTCAGAACTGCCTCAATTCTTCGTGGCATAGATTCCACAAGGTGTTGCAACGATGCTCAATTGGTACCAAGGGGCCCAAAGAGTGCCATGAAAATATTCCCCACACCATGACACCACCACCACCAGCCTGAACCGTTGATACAAGGCAGGATGGATCCATGCTTTCATGTTGTTGACGCCAAATTCTGACCCTACCATCCGAATGTCGCAGCAGAAATCGAGACTCATCAGACCAGGCAACGTTTTTCCAATCTTCTACTGTCCAATTTCGATGAGCTTGGGCAAATTGGAGCCTCAGTTTCCTGTTCTTAGCTGAAAGGAGTGGCACCCGGTGTGGTCTTCTGCTGCTGTAGCCCCTCTGCCTCAAAGTTCGCCGTACTGTGCGTTCAGAGATGCTCTTCTGCCTACCTTGGTTGTAACGGGTGGCTATTTGAGTCACTGTTGCCTTTCTATCAGCTCGAACCAGTCTGCCCATTCTCCTTTGACCTCTGGCATCAACAAGGCATTTCCGCGACAGGACTGCCGCTCTCTGGATGTTTTTTCTTTTTCGGACCATTCTCTGTAAACCCTAGAGATGGTTGTGCGTGAAAATCCCAGGAGATCAGCAGTTTCTGAAATACTCAGATCAGCCCTTCTGGCACCAACAACCATGCCACGTTCAAAGGCACTCAAATCACCTTTCTTCCCCATACTGATGCTCGGTTTGAACTGCAGGATATTTGTCTTGACCATGTCTACATGCCTAAATGCACGCCATGTGATTGGCTGATTAGAAATTAAGTGTTAACGAGCAGTTGGACAGGTGTACCTAATAAAGTGCCGGTGAGTGTATATATATATATATATATATATATATATATATATATATATATATAATAAAATATATATATATATATATATATGTGTGCAGTCCAAAATTCTCTCACTCTCTATCTGTATATATATATATATATATATATATATATATATATATATATATTTATATATATATATATATATTTATATGTATATATATATATATATATATATATATATATATATATATATATATTATATATATATATTATATATATATATATAAAATATATATATATATATATATATACAGATAGAGAGTGGGTGAGAGAATTTTGTACTACCCACAGGGGTAGTCTATTTCAGCTACAAGTGTCTTTCTCAAGCAAACAAATGGTGAAAGTGCAGGGGATATCAAGGGGTGTAATTATGAATATTCATGAAAAAATATTTGGTGCATATAAATTACAATCCATAAATAGTGACATTATTAGTAAATGTGACACACAAATAAGTGTAGACAAAATCAGTGTATAAAGCGTTTGGACAAAAATGATCTCACTTCATAATCATTTAAATGTACATAATTATCTGATAACAGTATATTACTGAGAGGTTGGGGGTTAATCAGACTGCTACTAACTCAAAAACATATGAATATGTATAAGCAAAAGGCAGTATAAAACTCACACACATCCCTCTATGTCTCGGCGTCCCGTGAACAGCAGAGTGCATGACCGGACGTCACTGCATTGCTACATAGGACAGTAACATGCCAACCAGGAGATAAACTCGCACTTGCGCGCTGCTACTTCAAAAGCGACCGCGGCCATCTTACTAAAGCGTAAACAATTACTAAGTTGCCAAGACTACTGGTCATATGTAATCAACTGTATAATAGGTCGTTTAGCTCAAAATACAGTGAACTATGGTATGTATATTCACTACCTTTTGGCTTTATAGTGAATATACACTCACCGGCCACTTTATTAGGTACACCATGCTAGTAACGGGTTGGACCCCCTTTTGCCTTCAGAACTGCCTCAATTCTTCGTGGCATAGATTCCACAGGGTGTTGCAACGATGCTCAATTGGTACCAAGAGGCCCAAAGAGTGCCAAGAAACTATTCCCCACACCATGACACCACCACCACCAGCCTGAACCGTTGATACAAGGCAGGATGGATCCATGCTTTCATGTTGTTGACGCCAAATTCTGACCCTACCATCCGAATGTCGCAGCAGAAATCGAGATCATCAGACCAGGCAACGTTTTTCCAATCTTCTACTGTCCAATTTCGATGAGCTTGGGCAAATTGGAGCCTCAGTTTCCTGTTCTTAGCTGAAAGGAGTGGCACCCGGTGTGGTCTTCTGCTGCTGTAGCCATCTGCCTCAAAGTTCGCCGCACTGTGCTTTCAAAAATCCCTTTCTGCCTACCTTGGTTGTAACGGGTGGCTATTTGAGTCACTGTTGCCTTTCTATCAGCTCGAACCAGTCTGCCCATTCTCTTTTGACCTCTGGCATCAACAAGGCATTTCCGCCCACAGGACTGCCGCTCACTGGATGTTTTTTCTTTTTCGGACCATTCTCTGTAAACCCTAGAGATGGTTGTGCATGAAAATCCCAGGAGATCAGCAGTTTCTGAAATACTCAGACCAGCCCTTCTGGCACCAACAACCATGCCACGTTCCAAGGCACTCAAATCACCTTTCTTCCCCATACTGATGCTCGGTTTGAACTGCAGGAGATTGTCTTGACCATGTCTACATGCCTAAATGCACTGAGTTGCCGCCATGTGATTGGCTGATTAGAAATTAAGTGTTAACGAGCAGTTGGACAGGTGTACCTAATAAAGTGGCCGGTGAGTGTACATACCGTAGTTCAACTTAGTACGTATATAAAATTAGTTATAAACCAGTAATAATTCTTTCTTAAAACTACTTAAAAAGATATGGATATGTGGGTGTCATTAGGGAATTCTGACTCAAGGCATCCTTGGAGCTCTCTGTCAGAAGAAGTTGTCACAGTGAACTGGCTAATTGTGTTCAGAAGGATGTCATTCTAAATTGCAATAATATTACAAGTTATAGGGACTAGGATTCTGGAGAAGGGTCATTGATCCAGTTGATCCAGGGCGTTGATCCAACCAGCCACCCCTACGCGCGTTTCACGTCCCTTGCTTCTTCAGGGGGTCTGGGGCTTTTCCCGATACTAGTCCTAGGTATTAATATCGCTTTACTTCTTTATGCATTGCTGGATACTTATATATACACTAGTATTCACGTACAGAAACTGTTGTTGGTATCCTTGCATTTGCATTTATAATATTATAATATGTATATCTCTAAATTTACCTATGTTTGGGATCTTTTCTGACAATGTCATCTGGGGATGTTTACCATTATGAGGAACCATTTATGCCTGCAGTTAGTTGGGTTGTTCTGCTTTTATACCTCTAACTATGGTGTGTGTTTTTAAATGTAATCAATAAAGTATTTTGTTAATTTTTTGACTATATACTCTCTAAAGTATTTCTTTTGATATTGCCATTGTGGGTTGCATGCGACTTTTTGGATCTCTTTTATTCCAGTTTCGAGGGGACATAAAATGATCCAAAAAAACACAATTTTGGTGTTCGGAATCCTTTTTCATTTTATCATTTATTTATGATAGGAATTAAATAAGAAGTAACACTTATCTCATGAAGCTAGAAGTATATAACATGAGATCAGCCTCTCTTCTCTGCACAACTACCACTACATGTATGACAGACAATGCTCAAAACACTTTCTCATATTGGTTAGTCAGTGGTAGACTGGAGAGCCTACAGCACAATAAAGGATTTAATTCTGACGCCCACCCTACAATTTCTGCACTTTGCCTCCCTGCCTCTGTTCATACAGCTCTCAAGTAATACTTCTGTACAAGAAGCAAATATTATATTGCTAACAGACAAAAACCAGAGTCACAAGATCAATATTACCAATAATATCAAGACCAAATACTGCCACGTCACGACCACATCACCACCACATAGTAACTGAATAATACCACCATTCTGTTACTGAATAAAACCCATTGCACTACGACTAATATTACCACCGTGCAGTTTCCTTATAGTACTAGGTACCAGTTATATCACACAGGTGTTTGGCACACGTATGAGTTAATGCATCGCAGTTACATCCAGTGACTCACAGGAGATTCTTTCTCTGATGAGTCATTCTCTAGCTCTTTCTTCTCCATTCAGCCCAGCCTCCCATGAAAACTTCTTCCAGCCACAACTCATCACGCATATCTTAGACTTCTCACTTTTCAAATACCTTCACACCTGTTCCCTGACTCTGTACTAACTCCTCATTTATTGCATCCCAAATGTTAATGATGACCCTTTTGTGACCCAAACAGTAAAACTGTGGCTCCCATTTATACACCCAGCTTTAGTCCCCATTAGAGTTGGGCGAATTTCTAAAAAATTCGATTCGGTGACTTCGCCGAATTTTCCGACAAAATTAGTTTCGGTCCAAATTACTTATGCAGCTATTTCCAGGCTGCACAGAGCCTGCAGGGTGCTGTAGAACGTTGTGCCATGCTTAAATATGCAGAGGGAGCTTGGTTTGGTCTTCATACAATGTTGTGTTTTAGTATGACACGCAGATGACTGCCGCCGCTCTTAGAATCGCTTCACTATAAAATTCCCTGGGCACTTAAGAGGGCAAAACTGACCAAAAAACTGAAGCGGGAATGTAGCCTAATAAAGTAATGCCAGCTACAGCTGGAAAAAAACAAGCTGAGAGCTCAGGTGGCAACATCAGTGACAGAGTGTGGAGGTGACGGCAGCAGCCACAGCAGCATGAGGTCAGGTAGTGGCACAATGACATTCTGGAGGTGGCAAAAACAGGAGTAGGCCACAGAGTGCCCCATGACACCGTATGGAGGTCACGGCAGCAGCAGCATGAGGTCAGACAGTGGCACAATGACATTCTGGAGGTGGCAAAAACTGGAGTAGGCCACAGAGTGGCACAATGACACAGTGTGGAGGTCACGGCAGCAGCAGCATGAGGTCAGACAGTGGCACAATGACATTCTGGAGGTGGCAAAAACAGGAGTAGGCCACAGAGTGGCACAATAACACAGTGTGGAGGGCACGGCAGCAGCCACAGCAGCAGCATGAGGTCAGGCAGTGGCACAATGACATTCTGGAGGTGGCAAAACAGTAGTAGGCCACAGAGTGGCACAATGACAGAGTGTGGAGGTTACGGCAGCAGCCACAGCAGCAGCATGAGGTCAGAGAGTGGCACAATGACATTCTGGAGGTGGCAAAAACAGGAGTAGGCCACAGAGTGGCACAATGACACAGAGTGGAGGTGACAGCAGGAGCAACAGCATGAGGTCAGAGAGTGGCACAATGACAGGGTGTGGAGGGCACGGCAACAGCCACAGCAGCAGCATGAGGTCAGAGAGTGGCACAATGACAAATTCTGGAGGTGGCAAAAACAGGAGTAGGCCACAGAGTGGCACAATGACACAGTGTGGAGGTCACGTCAGCAGCAGCATGAGGTCAGACAGTGGCACAATGACATTCTGGAGGTGGCAAAAACTGGAGTAGGCCACAGAGTGGCACAATGACACAGTGTGGAGGTCACGGCAGCAGCAGCATGAGGTCAGACAGTGGCACAATGACATTATGGAGGTGGCAAAAACTGGAGTAGGCCACAGAGTGGCACAATGACACAGTGTGGATGTCACGGCAGCAGCAGCATGAGGTCATACAGTGGCACAATGACATTCTGGAGGTGGCAAAAACTGGAGTAGGCCACAGAGTGGCACAATGACACAGTGTGGAGGTCACGGCAGCAGCAGCATGAGGTCAGACAGTGGCACAATGACATTCTGGAGGTGGCAAAAACAGGAGTAGGCCACAGAGTGGCACAATGACCGTGTGGAGATCACGGCAGCAGCAGCATGAGGTCAGACAGTGGCACAATTACATTCTGGAGGTGGCAAAAACAGGAGTAGGCCACAGAGTGGCAAAATGACACAGTGTGGAGGTCACGGCAGCAGCATCATGAGGTCAGACAGTGGCACAATGACATTCTGAAGGTCGCAAAAACAGCAGTAGGCCACAGAGTGGCACAATGACACAGTGTGGATGTCACGGCAGCAGCAGCATGAGGTCAGGCAGTGGCACAATGACATTCTGGAGGTGGCAAAAACTGGAGTAGGCCACAGAGTGGCACAATGACACAGTGTGGAGGGCACGGCAGCAGCAGCATGAGGTCAGACAGTGGCACAATGACATTCTGGAGGTGGCAAAAACTGTAGTAGGCCACAGAGTGGCACAATGACACAGTGTGGAGGTGACGGTAACAGCAGCATGAGGTCAGACAGTGGCACAATGACATTTTGGAGGTGGCAAAAACAGGAGTAGGCCACATAGTGGCACAATGACAGAGAGTGGAGGTGACGGCGGCAGGAGCAACAGCATGAGGTCAGAGAGTGGCACAATGGCACAGTGTGGATGTCACGGCACCAGCAACAGCAGCAGCAGCATGAGAACATAGAGTGGCACAATGACAGAGTGTGGAGGTCGGTGGCAATACCAGTCCCTGGTAAAGATGGTTGGTGGCAGATGGAGAAACTGTCAGCAGATGTGTGGCATCAGGCGGGTGGCGGTATCAGAATAGTGGCTGAGGCAGGTATTTTGAACCCAGACTCATTTCTCACAGTTTGGGTGAGGCGTAATGGCTGATGTAGTCTGACGCCTAAGGCATTGGTGTGTGGAAATCCTGGCCGATCCACGCCTGATTCATCTTGACAAAGGTCAGTCGTTCCACATTTCCCGTGGACAAGCGGGTTCTCCTTGGGGTATAGTCCAAACAAGAAATTAAGACTGCCGCTTACCCCTTCACCATGAGTATTTTTGTCTGGGCTTGCTTCTCCTTAGCTGTTTCTTTGTGTTCAGCTGCTGCTACTGCTTGCTCGTGTTGCCTTCTTTCCGCTCGGAGAGCTGCCAGTCTCGCTCCTTACTTCAATCAGAAAATACACCAAGGAAATTCCAGCGGACCAAAGGTACTTCACAAACTTTTTATTTCATTTCATTCTTCCACTAGATAGCGTAAAAACGCCGACGCGTTTCGGGACCCTCAGGACCCTTTTTCACGGCATGTAAATTCACGGCATGCCGTGAAAAAGGGTCCTGAGGGTCCAGAAACACGTCGGCGTTTTTACGCTATCTTGTGGAAGAATGAAATGAAATAAAAAGTTCGGGAAGTACCTTTGGTCCGCTGGAATTTCCTTGGTGTATTTTCTCCTTGGGGTAACTATGGCCCCCGCCGCACTGAACACCCACTCTGATGCCACACTACTGGCCGGGCAGGACAGCTTCTCCACTGCAAACAAGTTGCGGCCACACATCCAGTTTGGCTGCCCAGTAGTCCAGCGGATCTTCTAACTGGGGTGGCAGAGTCCTGTCCAAGTAGGCCACCACTTGTTGGTTCAGGTTCTGCTCCAGGTCCTGCTGCTGCTGCTGGCGACTGTCCTCCTCACTAGGCGGGTGAAGGAAGCTGCTCATCAGTGACTCCAGACGTAGGTTGCTGCTGCTGGAGCTGGTACTGCTCCTACCCCCCCACCTTCCCCCAGAAGCCGCAGCAGTAGTATGTGAGCGCTGAAGACCCCCCCCCCAGCCCTGGTCAGACCTGTCAGAGGAGGGACGATGCCGCACATAGGCAGCGGCCACCTGACTACGGAGGATTTCCCTATAGTATTTGAGTTTGTCCTCCCTGTCAGCAGCTGGGAAAAAGGCTCCCATTTTGGACCGGTAGCGAGGGTCCAAGAGGGTGGAGAGCCAGAAGTCTTCCCTCTGCCGGATGGTGACTATTCGGCTGTCGCTAGCCAGGCAAATCAGCATGCTGCGGGCCATCTGCACAAGTGACTCCGAGGGGCTCCCTGCCTCCATCTCCACTGTATACTGCCACGGTGCTTGCGGGTCATCTGCCTCGTCTTCCTCATTTCCATCTACCTCCTCCAGCTGCTCCTGCTCCTCCCATCTCATCACCTGGGTAGAAAATCCACTCATTTCACCAGACAATGCTTCTGCTCCAATGTCCTCCTCCACCATTTCAGTCCCCACCGGACTCATGTGGCCGCGAGATGTAGTCGCCACGTCTCCATTCCCCTGCCCAGACAGATTTTTCAGCATCTGTTCCAGGACATGAAGCAGTGGAATGATGTTATTCATCCCGTAGTCCTGGCGACTTACAAATAATGTCGCCTCCTCAAATGGCCTCAACAAACGGCAGGTGTCACGCATGAGCTGCCACTGACTGACATCAAAGTTACACAGGGAGTACCCTGTCTGCCGGGATCATCAAAAAACGTTAATGGCCTTTCTCTGTTCATACAGTCGGTCCCAACATGTGCGGGCGGGAATTCCCCAGGGGGGGAAACATCGCATATCAAGTGGTTGGAGGAGGCCGTTCGGGCCCTAAACCCAAAGGGAGGGTTTTTTCCGGGGCTTTGTAGGAATGGATAAGTCATGCACATTCCGGGCCATTTTCAAAACCCTCTGAAGATGGGTTTGGAAGACCAAAAACCCTTTTCACAACCAGATGAACACGTCCCATGCAAGGCGCATGGACCCCCCCCCTCCCGGTGCAGGGGGGAACCATGTTCCCCCATTTTCCGCACCAGGTTTCCGATTTGCAGTTGGCGCGGAGAAAGCCACACATCGATTTTTTGCTGCATGAGCGGAGCAGTTCCTCCCCGTTGACTTTGTTCGCCGTGGCAACCAGGTGTAAAAGGCGTGAACACCGCTGTCCCTACACATGGGGTATGAGGAGCAGTACTTTGGGGGCTGGAGGGGTGGGTGGTGGAGGAGGAGGGGGACATTGGCGCAAGAGCCACTTTGACAACGTGGGGGAGAAAGCGCGTTCTTGTCCAATTGTTGGTGTGCCTGGGCAGGAACACATTCCCCCAAGGGGCCTAAAGGACATAAGGGGGCCCTACCATATTTTACAGCTCCAACGCCTGCTGCCGGCCCCTTGAACAAACCGATAAGCTCAAGGACGGCCCACCTTTTCGTTTACATATTTAAATGCTGGTACGGGCCTTTTTGGGAAAAAAAAATTACGGTTTGGGGAACTCTCCATCCGGCTGGCCAACCATTAGTGGAAAGGAGGGACTGGGGTACCAACAATTTGGGAAAGGGAGCACGGTCAGCTCTGCACCTTTGGGATTTTTTGGACGCATAGTTGCCTTTGCAATCGCCTCGCTGAACGACTGCTGGCGCCATGAGTAGCGAGAGCAAGCATCGGGACCGGGAATAGGAAAAAAGGAAAAACCCCTTCTGCAGAGGGGTGGACCCTGACGGCTGCAATTGGATGCGGCCACTGCCCTTTTGCGGCAAAGGAGGGACCACCACATCGACCACTTCTCCCAGCCCCCGGGATGGTGACCTGCATGTTTTGACCAGGGCCTGGTGCCAATGCCCCGGGCCCGCTTCACTTTCTGCCCACAGAATCTAAATACCCTTTTTTGGCTCCTCTGGGTCTTACAAAAACGCCACACTGCCGAGTAGCTGTTTTTAAACCGCCAACGCTCCGCACTGATGACTACTACCGCCGCTGCCTCCTGACCCCCTGTGCCGCACTTTCTTGGACCTGCGAAGCGGTTTTCACCCCTGGCCGTTGGCCCCCGACCTCACACTGCTGCTACCCTGCTGACTCAGGGGCCACAAAAAACCCATTTTGCTGGCTGCGCCCGCCTGACCGCAAGCTGACCCCTCTTCTCCTGACGATATGAAGCTACCAAGTCGTCGGGGTACACACATCTATTTTTGTTTTTATCGTCACGCGTCCTCAAAAACCGTCTTGGGATCAAGGGGTTTCCCCTCCAACAGCCTCCCAAGCCCCCTCTCCACATCATACTTTCCGCCACGCAAAAGCAGGGGAAGGCCCCATTCTTTGCGCCAAGTTCGTTTTCTGCCCTCCTCAAAAAGTTCATCCTTGCTAAAGGGGGCCGAGCTCAACCACAGATAACTCGGGGAGGGAACCGGATGGCAAACTTGAGGAAACTTTGAGGGGGGCCCCCCCCCCCGGCCAAGCCCAAATAAAGGGTTTTTTTCGACAATTCCATTTGACTCTTGGGGTTGGGTTTTCAGATGTCACTGGAGGAAGGAACCTAGTCCACCCAAACAAAACCCTTGGGTTGCGAAAAACACACAACCGCTAGATGACACCGGCATTTTGGCCTTTCCCGAGTGACCCCGCGCGACTCCCCTTGCTGTTCTGCGACCTGGGCCCCCCCAGGAAGTTTTGGGCCATGCCACTCGCGGAAAGAGCCTGCCACCCTCTCTGTCTGACAAAAATTTCTAAAAAAAGTACAGACACTGTTTGATGAAGATATCTGTATATAAAAATCACACCCCTTTTTTGACTTTTTCCCAAATGAAGCCATAAAAAGTTGGGTAACCCTTGGATATAAATTGCGCTCCACAAATGGCCAGGAAAAATTTTTCTGATGTGTCTTTTAAAAAAAACTGTGATTTTTCTGAATGAAAAAAAAAAACGGGTTTAAAAAAAACCTTTCCAAATGAAATTTTGCACAGGGGGAAAATTGCTTCTTTTGGTGGTGAAAAGAAGGTTTTCTTTAGGACCACAACACAAACAATCTTAAAACCCCCCAAAAAAAATTCGAAAAATGAGCAACCCAAAAAAAAAGCTTTGTAGCTTTACAATGGGTGAAAAAACGGGACACAACAAAAAAAACTTTCGTTTAAACCTTTGGTTATGAATTAGCTACAGGGAAAAATGTAATTTTTTGGCGTGAAAAAGACGGTTTCTTTTAGTGACCACACAGCAGAACAACGCAAATTTAAACCCCCGGGATGAAAAATTTGCCCCAAAAGAATTGAGCCCCCAAAAACCCCAGCTTGTACCGTGTTACAATGGCTTGAAAATTTAGGGAAATCCCAACAAAAAAAAACCCTTGTCTTTAAACCCTTCGGTTATGAATTATGCTACGGGAAAAATGTATTTTTTGGCGTTAAAAAAGACGGTTTCTTTTAGTACCACAATAGCAGAAAAACCCTTTTAATTAACCCCGGATGAAAAATTGCGCAAAAGAATTGAGAAACCCAAAAAACAAACCAGTTTTGTAGCGTGTTACAAGGGCCCGTGTATTTTAAGGTACACAACAAAGAAAAACTTGTTTTTAACCTTGGGGGGTTTAAAATTTTATGCTACATAAAAATGTTTTTTTTTGGGGGTGAAAAAGACGGTTTGGGGGTTGGGTGACCACAACACAAACAACGCAAAATTTTAACCCTGGATGTAAATTGCCCAAAAAAAAATTTAATTGGGGAAAACCCCCAAAAACTCCCCGTTTTTGTACGTGTTACAAGGGCGTGTTTTTAAAGGGAAACACAACAAGAGAAAAACTTGTCTTTAAACCCTTCTTTAAATAAATTAAATTTTTTGGGGAAAAAAATGTCTTTTTTTGGCAGTGAAAAAAAACGGTTTTTTTTAGGGGACCACAACAGCAGAACAACGTTTTAATTAACCCGGGATGAAAATTTTTGCACAAAAAAAATTGAAAACCCAAAAAAACTACCACCCTTTGTACGTTTAAAAAGGGCTGTATTTTACGGAACCCCAACAAGAGAAAAATTTTTCTTTTAACCTTCTTTTATGAATTATGCTCCCGGAAAAATGTTTTTTTTGGTGGGAAAAAGAGGGTTTTTTTTAGTGAAACAAAAAGAAAAATTAAAACGTTTTTAAACCCCACGGGGATTTTAAATTGAAAAAAAAAAATTGAGCAACCAAAAACTACCAGCTTGTAGCGTGTTAAAAAGGGCGTGTTTTTTTATGGTACACAACAAGAAAAAATTTTTAATTTAAACCCTTCGGTTATGAATTTTTGCTACAGGAAAAATGATTTTTTGGCGGGGGAAAAAGAGGGGTTTTTCTTTTTTTACCACAACACAGATCAAAGCTTAATTAACCCCGGGATCAAAAATTGCGCAAAAGAATTAAAGAAACCCAAAAAACAAACCAGTTTTTTACGTTTTAAAAAATGGCGGTTTTTAGGTACCCCAACAAAGAAAAACTTTGTAATTAACCCCTTCGTTTTGAATTATGCTCCAGGAAAAATGTATTTTTTGCGGTGAAAAAGACGGTTTCTTTTAGTGACCACAACAGCAGATCAAAGCTTAATTAACCCCTGGATGTAAATTGCGCAAAAGAATTGAGCAACCAAAAATGAAGTGCTATTTGGATTGTAAAAACGCTGTTTCTTTAAATGAATACAACAGGAACAGGCTTAGATAACCCTTGGATATTCAATGTGCTGTGAGCAGATAGCATTAACATGTATATGCAGCTGCACTGGACACACACTGCACTTCAGTTCCAATCCCCCACAAAATCAGAATTAGAACGTATGAGAAGCAGTCTCTGAGACCAGCTGTGACACCCCCCAAAAATCGCAGTATAAAAATGAGTTCTTTAGTAAGAGATATCATAAGTAGCCGTGGCAGCACCTTCCCTACTCAGCACAGTGAGAGCGATATGAGCTCCCAGTGTCGTGCCCGGACTTATATAGTGCGGTGACGTCACAGAATCCCGCCGGTCTCTGATTGGCTTCATCTCTGCACATGTCATGTAGGCTATGCCCTTCTTCCTCCCAGAGTTCTTTGCCCCATGTAACGCCATGTGCTCGCAGCCATTTTATCAATCAAAAGCACACTTCGTTCACGTGAAGTACCCCAAACTTCGACTTCGTTCAGAACCGAAGTTTTCCTGAATTTCTAAACGAATCCCACTTCGTTAGAATCAATTCGCCCATCTCTAGTCCCCATATAAAAAGTACATAGGCCCTTTGAAAGTTAATGAAGTGGATATATACTCCTTACAGAAAGTAGGTATGAAGGTCCCCATAGGTTACTTGGTCCATTAATAGGCAGGAAGGTTGGTAGGTATGTAGGCCCCCCAGTAGAAAGATTGGTATATAGAAATCCCAGTAGGTAGGTAGGCAAATAGATTCCTCGGTAGGTATATAGATCCCTCAATAGGTAGGTAGGTAAATAGACTCCTCGGTAGGTAGCTATATAGATCCCTCAGTAGGTAGGTACATAAGCCTCTTAGAAGGTAGATATATATATTGGCTCCCAGTAGATAGTTATGTATACAGTTCCAAGCAAAAGGGTGATTATGTTTTGAACTTTTGACATTCAAGCTCCACATCTCACCATCCAATACAGCTTTGAATGTTAAACTACCATAATTTTGTAGACAATCATCCATACATCAATTTGACTTGCAACTTTTTACTATACACTTAGTTATGCAGATTCTTGTCATGTAAGTGTATTGTTATTGTTTTGCTCTTAAAAATCTAAGGTTCATGTTTTATTATTTTGTTAGTATTTTGTAAATCCACGTTTGGCTTTTAACACTGTCAGAATCCTTCTGGGCATGCTCTCACTCATATTCAAACATGTCTCGACTGATATCTGATCCCAGGTCTCTTCTATACATTCTCAATGTTGGTCGACTCACTTGGGTACACATACAGCTTTTTCTTTGACTCTACCCACAAGTATTCGATTGGGTTGAGGTCTGGGGATTATGAGATCCAAGCCAGCAACTGTACTTCATTATCATTGCACCATTTCCTCACCAATCTTGCTGAAATACAATGTCGTCCTTTTAATACCCATAGTTCTTGAGTGTACAACGTAAGTCATCTTGTTTATTACTTACAGATAGCTCAGCATTGAGACCACCATCAATCCCGGTCAGGTATCCAATGCCTTTGGCTGTAAAACAACCCCATATCATCAGTTTTCCTCCACCGAACTTGACAGCTCCTTCAATTTCTCAATCCATTAGCCCCCTTTTCCCATGATTCTTCCAGACCCATATGTACCCATCAGAGCCCAGTCTATTGACTTTTGTCTCATCACTTCAAATGACCTGTTTCCAATCTTCTACTTTTCATACTTTTTTGTAAACTCGAGCCGATGCTTCTTATGATGATATTGAAGTGAATGTTTCTTTACCTTTTTTTGGGCCACCATTCCAGACATGTGTAATGTGTGTCACATGGTACTTGATTGGATGTCTGTGATCTCACTATTAGGAAGCATACAAGCCACCTTCACTGCTGTGTTTATCGCACCAGAACTGATCTAACTAGTGATGAGTCGACTTGTTGACTCCGATATTTTGCCTAGAAGTCCACCTCTTGGCTTTGGAATAAATGGATGGACTTCATTTCATATTCTTCCAGCTGTCGTGGCACTTTTATAATGCAGTTTGGCAATTTTATTAGCCGAGAGACGCTATCAATGAGGTGGATGATGTGTTTTCTCTTTTCTTGGGAAATCTTCTTCATGGCTGCTCCTCAATTCAAACTAGTGACCTTTAGCTTGAGAATCAGCCTAATAACACACTGAACTATCAGGTAAAGTAAGAACAGGTTGTAACTTGTAGTATACAAATGAACCACCAGGAGCAAAACAGTAGCAATGCAGATATATAACAAGAATTTGTATAACTAAGCATAAGCTAAACAGTTGCAAGTCAAATTTATGTATGATATAGGCAAGATGATTGTCTATAAAATGAAGGTAGTCTCACATTCAAACCTGTAGTGGATGGTGAGATATGGACCCTGAAATTCAAAACTTCAAAACATTACCCTTCTGCTTGGCACTGTATAAGCCTTCCAGTAAGTAAGTAGGCCACCCAATAATGGTATATTCCTCTTTTTCTTATATGGAAAAAAAATAAAATACTCACCTTTCCCTACTTCCTCGCTGAGCAGATTATTCCTCCAGCTTGTGTACTGCTGCTGGAGGAATCATGTTATCACAACGCCTGCATCAGGATGCTACTCCCAGCATTTTGTAGGCCTCAGACCTAAGGATGTGCGCAATGCTTAACAGAGCACTTCTGAAGAGCACTCAGTACCCAGACCCAATTTATCTAGGAAATGTCACAGGTTTTGAAAAAAATATTTTTTCAGCAATTTGTGTTACATTGAAAAGCATTGAAAAAAGTTGAGAACTTCCTGTGCCATTATATTATGGTAACATTATTATCTTTGATAACGCTGTAGCTCTTGAATTTAGTGGTTGTTCTTCTTTGTAACACTTTGGGTAAGTGCTAATCACCAGGGACTGGCAGAATCTTACAAAACCCGTAGTATTGGAGAGGCTATGATCCAATCATATATTCATCACAATTTGGGTGTTGGCAAAGTCAAATCCTCAGCTGTCAATTGTTTTTGTTTCTGCTTTCAACACATCAACCTCAGGAACTGTTCACTTGCTGTTTCCCTTGACAGGTGTTTTGGTGACAAGATAATCAATGTTATTTACAGTGGTTTCAATGTTATGGCTAATTGGTGTATACAGCCTTGTGATCTAGATTTACAAATAATTAGTGGTGGTAACAGAATTGCTTTATTCATGTGTGCTCTTCTCAAGACTCTTAGGTGTTCTATTAAGTCTTTTCCATTGCATTTAAGAAACAGTTAAAGACAAGTGAAGTGCTGGAAGAGTTTTGATTGATGTGTCTAATTTGTAATGTCTCCATGGATATGTGCAGCTCCTTTTAAAACCACAATTGCAGAAACATTTGTTCTGTTTTGATGTTCTAGGAATGACTTGATAAATTTCACAATTGTGTCATTAAATAAAAATGCTTCATTTTCCTGCAACAGTTTTGTAATGTTTTACCTACCGGCTGGAAAACATACGATGTTTTATTTAATCTCAGTTTTATGTCTATTCTAATCAATGGACTGAATTAACTAGCAGAGGTATTGTTAAACTTTGTAGTCTCAGTCAGTATACTGTTCTTACATATTCAGTGTTAGAAAATCTGTTTAATGTGGTCTATTTCTTCAGTTATTGGCCAGAGTTATAAGAAATCATTCTATTGTGCAATACTGTACATTTATACATTTTTTTCACAGAAACATATTTAAATACAAGATCCTAATTACAAATTTAACTTTTTACAAACCAAGCATTTTTTTTTTGTTTTACTTTTTTCCTCCTCTCCTTCTAAGAGCCAAAATATTTTTATTTTTCCATCTACATAAACATGTAAGAGCCTTTTGGGGGGAAAATGTTCTTTCTAATAATGCCATTGACTTTTCATCTAATGCACTAGACAACCCAAATCAAAATTTTAAGTGGGGTGAAATGTGATAAAAACATATTTGTGTCATTTTTGCAGGTGTTAAGTTTTTATAAAGTTTTCTGTTTGATATACAATGCCAAGCAAAAGGGTAATAAAGTTTGGAATGTTTGACTTTCAGGGTCTATATCTCACCATCCACTGCAGCTTTGAATGTGAGACTGCCATCATTTTATAGACAATCATCCACTATTTGGCATATGCTTAATTATGCAGATTCTTGTCATGTAACTGCATTTTTACCGTTTTGCTCCTGATGGCGGAACAATCTTGTTCTGCTTGTATACTACAAATTACAACCTGTTCTCATATTTCCTGATAGCTAAGTGTGTTATTAGGTTGATTCCCAAAAGAAACTCACTGGTATGAATTGAGGAGCAGAAATGAAAAATATTTCCCAAGAAAAGAGAGACTGCATCATCCAACTCATCGATAGCGTCTCTTGGCCAAGTAAATTGCAAAATTTCATTATAGGAGTGCCATGACAGCTGGAAGAATATAAAATGAAGTCCATCCACTTTTTTCAAAGCCATCATCTATCAGTTCTGGGGTGAAAAACACAGTAAGGGAGGTGGCTCATATGCTTCGTAATAGTGAGATCACAGACGTCCATGCAAGCACCGTGCACCGCGCATTACACAAGTCTGGAGTGGAAACCTCGACTTCAATATCGGTATAAGAACTGTTGGCTCAAGTTTACAAAAAAGTATGAAAAGTGGAGAGCAGAAGATTGGAAACGGGTGATTTGGAGCGATGAGACGAAAGTCAATAGATCGGGCTCTGATGGGAGCAAATGGGTTTGGAAGAATCCAGGGAAAAGGGGTGAACGGAGCGAGAAATTGAAGAAACAGTCAAGTTCGGTGGAGGAAGCCTGATTATACGGGGTTGATTCCCAACCAAAGATGATGGATACTTGACCAGAATTGATGGTGGTCTCAGTGCTGAGCTATTACAAAATGCTTGCAAAAAAATAAAACTTGAACTTTAGATTTTTAGAAGCAAAACAGTAACAATGCAGAAAAGATGCAGTGGATGGTGAGATATGGAGGCTTAAATTCAAAAGATCAAAACATTGTTTCCCTTTGCTTGGCACTGTATTCGACATGTTATCTGTACTCTGCAGGTCCTGTAAAATTAAGATTATAACCAATGTGTAGTGTTTCTGTTATGCTTGTGCTGAGTTTTCTGTGACCAGTAACATTGTTTTTTCATCTATGGACCTTAGAGAGGGCTTGGCATGATGATGTCTGTGCCTGGTGGTGTGGTCAGGTCGTCAAGCATGCAGACACTTGGCATGCTGATGTAAATGTTTACTAATGGTCTGACATGACACTTGGCTGCCTCCCTTAAATGTGCTTGGAGTGGTGTGGCATTCATCATCTGATCCACAGGGTATTGTTTACAATGAAGCGGTCATCAGTGTATAATGGAGCCAAAGGATGTATACTTCTATGTCTTTCTGTGACTCTTCCAGTCTCTTTGTATCTCTCTTGCATCCTGCTGATGACACTCTGTGACACTCTAAGCCAGGGACGGACTGGGAATAAAAATCAGCCCTGGCACTAAGTCCCCACCAGCCCACACACAATATCCGCTTAAAAAATCTCCATTGTTCTCGCGCCTCGCCACTTTCTAAAATAAAATACACTATAAAGCTGCTTTCACACTGAGCATTTTTAGTGTGTTTTTGATGTGTTTTTGTTGCGTTTTTGTGCAGAAAGGCAGAGTAGTTAATCCTGTACATTTCTGCACAAAAAAACGCATCAAAAATGCACCAAAACCGCTCTGTGTGAAAGCAGCCTACAGACAAACAAGGAGGAAAAAGTGGTGCAGAAAAAACCCTAATCACAGAGTCAGGTGTGCACTTGCTTTACAATCAAGGACAAGCCCACACTGACACCACATAAACACCAACATAAACACCAACATAACCTGCAACCCCACCAATCACATCCCCAGTAGTCAGGCCACCATCACATGAATACAGCACTGATTCAACACAGAAGTAAAATGACCCCTGACAGCAGGGACTCACAGGAGACGTCATCTCTGATGGGAGTTGTTCTCTTCTCCTTTTCTTTTTCTGGCCCAAACCTCCATGACGTCTTCCCTGATGAGTCGTTCCTTTCCATTTCTTTCTCTGTCCAGTACAGCATGCAATGTCTTCTTCTCCCAGTCACTACTCGTCCCTGTAGAATTTACCACAAATACATCTTAGAATCCTCTCTTTTTCAGCACATTCCTATCAATTCCCCAAACAGCGTATGTTAGATCCTAAAAATTAGAAATTTAAAAATGTCCGATAAATGGCATGTAAATAGGTAGACACCCATTAGGTAGGTAAACAGGGCCTTCCTTCATTAATTTGGTAGATAGACAGGGTCTACTCCTGTAATTAGCCCCCAGTAACTAGCCAGGTAGCTGGGGCTGCCCCCAGTAACTAGCCAGGTAGCTGGGGCTGCCCCCAGTCACTAGCCAGGTAGCTGGGGCTGCCCCCAGTAACTCGCCAGGTAGCTGGGCCTGCCGCCAGGAACTAGGGAGGTAGCTGGGGCTGCCCCCAGTAACTAGCCAGGTAGCTGGGGCTGCCCCCAGTAACTAGCCAGGTAGCTTGGGATGCCCCCAGTAACTAGCCAGGTAGCTGGGTCTGCCCCCAGTAACTAGGCAGGTATCTTGGGGTGTCCCCAGTAACTAGCCAGGTAGATGGGGCTGCCCCCAGTAACTAGCCAGGTAGCTGGGGCTGCCCCCAGTAACTAGCCAGGTAGCTGGGTCTGTCCCCAGTACCGAGCCAGGTAGCTGGGGCTGCCCCCAGTAACTAGCCAGGTAGCTGGGGCTGCCCACAGTAACTAGCCAGGTAGCTTGGGCTGCCCACAGTAACTAGCCAGGTAGCTGGGGCTGCCTACAGTAACTAGCCAGGTAGGGCCAGTAATTAGCCATGTAGGGCCAGTAATTAGCCAGCTAGGACCATTAATTAGCCAGCTAGGGCCAGTATGTAGGCAGGCATGGCCAGTATGTAGTCAGGCAGGGCCAGTATGTAAGCAGGCAGGGCCAACATGTAAGCAGGCAGGGCCAGTATGCAAGCAGGCAGGGCCACTAATAGACAGGCAGGGCCAGTATATAGGCAGGGCCAGTATATAGGCAGGCAGGGCCAGTATTTAGGCAGAGCCAGTATATAGACAGGGCCAGTATATAGACAGGGCTGGTATATAGGCAGACAGGACTGGTATATAGGCAGACAGGGCAGGTATATAGGTAGACAGGGCAGTATATGGGCAGACAGGGCTGGTATATAGGTAGCCAGGGCTGGTATATAGGTAGACAGAGCAGCATATAGGTAGACAGGGCAGTATATGGGCAGACAGGGCTGGTATATAGGTAGACAGGGCTGGTATATAGGTAGACAGGGCAGTATATGGGCAGACAGGGCTGGTATATAGGTAGCCAGGGCTGGTATATAGGTAGACAGAGCAGCATATAGGTAGACAGGGCGGTATATGGGCAGACAGGGCTGGCATATAGGTAGACAGGGCTGGTATATAGGTAGACAGAGCAGCATATAGGTAGCCAGGGCTGGTATATAGGTAGAAAAGAGCAGCATATAGGTAGCCAGGGCTGGTATATTGGTAGACAGAGCAGTATATAGGTAGCCAGAGCTGGTATATAGGTAGACAGAGCAGCATATAGGTAGCCAGGGCTGGTATATAGGTAGACAGAGCAGCATATAGGTAGCCAGGGCTGGTATATAGGTAGACAGAGCAGCATATAGGTAGCCAGGGCTGGTATATAGGTAGACAGAGCGGCATATAGGTAGCCAGGGCTGGTATATAGGTAGACAGAGCATCATATAGGTAGCCAGGGGTGGTATACAGGTAGACAGGGCTGATATATAGGTAGACAGAGCAGCATATAGGTAGCCAGGGCTGGTAGTTTAAAATAAAAATAAAACCAATACTCACCTGATGTCTTTCCCTCCTCTTCTGTCCTCTTCCCCGGAGCGCTGACGGCAGCAGTGTGCGGGACGCAGAGAGGGCGCGCGATGACGTCATCACATGCCCCGTGGCTTCCTGGGAGCTGAACAGACGGGATCAGAAGATCCCAGCTGTTCAGCCTCGGCTGCTGCTTGCACCGCGCGGTGCAGGCGGGGGCCGTGATGGCTGCATGGCTGAGTCGGTGACCCAACCGTGCAGCCGTGTGGCGAGGGGGTCCTGTCGGTCCCCTGCCACAGGGGTCCGGTCGCTGATGCAACCATTGCGGCCCCTGTAGTGCACCACAGACCGGCGCCGGGACTCGGGGCCTGCCGGGGGGAAACACTGGTCCCCTCGGCGGGCGATCCAGTCCGGGCCTGCTCTAAGCTCTGTGGCCACTTTCATCTGAGAGCATCCTGCTTGAAGCCTCGCTATGGCGAGGTACTTTTGACCAATTGTAAGGTGGTGTTGTCTTGGTCTCGTGATGTCACAATGTGAACAGCATGATGAGGAGGACTGTTTAAATCCCAATTCAAATTGATCCCTTAAATGTATTGGGGGATTCTGAGATTAAACACCTGTTGTGACTTTTGTTATTCAGCTCCTTGTTAGAAATCAGCAAGTTGTGCAAAAAGTCCTGAAACATTGAATAGTTGGACATTTGCATTCTAAAATTAGAAGATGGTCACATTTAGTTCATTAAAAAAAAAAATAAAGAAATTTTATTCATCCTAAAATTTCAACCAAAAGCCAAGTATCCCTAACTTTTTGTGGGTAGTGAATATAATGCAGAAGAGTGTATCAAGATGGTGCTAATAGGAGCAGTAACATAGCAGCTATAGAGGCCTTCATTAGGCTTCTGGCTGCCACGACAACTGCTCGGCAGCCCGCCAACTGGTCATAGGGATGTCGATTGGGGGGAGAACTGGAGCACAGTCGCAATATCTAAATGGTTAAACAGCAGGATAATAGAGTAAGTGTAGTCTCTTCTGTACTATGTTTGGTCTATGTTATCTGCTGCATACAAAACATGTCTACCATGCTTCTCTGTCTGGTACATAAAACGTATTCTGTTGGGAAACAGAGCAAATGTAGTTCAAAAGACATCATGTCTTTTGATTGTCCTCTATCTGTCCACCGCGGCTAAACTGTGGTGTCAGTTAGGGTATCTTTTTTGGTGGTATCCTGACAAATACCACCGACATGCAGCACAATAATGTGTGAACAGTCCTTAGTTCTCAGGTTTTCATCAACCTTGCGTGTAAACTGTCTTTTTCCTGCTATGCCAACACTCCTGAGGGGTGTCATGTTTTGTGATAAAAAACTAATGATTTTCAAAAAGAAGAAGTGCTTTAAATTACCACATAAGGAGTTGTGATTAACACACAATTAAATTCTATTCTGGTAACACCCATATGGATCAAAAACATGGTGAAGATGAAAATGTGCAAATTAACTGCAGAACATTTATGAAAACACACATTATTCCTTCTGGAACTCTATGACCTTTAGTGTCACTATTTCTATATCCAGATCTGCAACTTTTCTGTAATTTCCCAAAGTACAAGGTGTCAAGTGCTCAGAGGTATAAGTAAGGTCAGCCGGGCAGAAAATAAGACCACCTATTAAGAATTACAGTGCATAACTTCAGGATTCGACCAAGCAAAATCTTCCAACTAACTTTTCAAAAAAATAAAATAAAATTCTGCAAATATAATGAGATAAAATCTTCACTGATCAGATTCCAATAGCTAGATTATTAGAGGACACCAGTTTTAGTCAGGTACATACAAGATAGAGGAAGAGAAGTTGGGTTTGTCACTATTTTTAACAAAAAGACTTTTTGAAATCCTTAGCTTCTCAAAGTATTCTGCTACTTGGCTACTGAGACGAGGTGTCATTGATGAACAGTTACTGATCTCAGCCAATTTAAACTCCATTGAAAACTTTTGGGCTCCTGTAAAGAATGAAACATATGGTGAATAAATCCAATACACATCTTTAAACAACATTTGGTATCCCGTAGTGAACATTTCACTTAAGAAATCACACATGTTCTCTCGGTAGGAAGCTGAAGGTAGGTTACACTGACAAATAAGTATTTCAAAAGACTGAAAACCCCAATGATTATAGATATATCAAGTTTTTTTAGTGGAATAGAAAAGTGACATTAAGGAAACTTACATAAATCCTAAGCCAGTTTGCCCTAAAAAGGTCATTAAGATCCGCCCAGATCAATATTTTTCCAACAATTTAGTAGGGATTTATGTCATTTCAGCCTCTCATATCAGAATCTCTTGACGTGATCAGATGTGTTTATTAAAGCCATTTTCTAAGGTTATTGTTGAACAGCTTTATAGCTCTCACATATGGAAGGTGTTTTGCCACTAAAGGTAATAACCAAGATAACCATATAAGACAAAAGCCAAATGTTAATTTTCCTACTTTATAATTGGTCAAATTATTTAGTGGGTATTATTATGGAAAATAACTTATACTTTTTATCTGTTTGTTTTCTTGATAGTAAAACATCTTCTTCTATCCATTCAGTCATATCTGACATTGATACACTGTACGTCCATTCTTGCCCTGTTTCCCAGTCTTTCACAGCTTCATTTAAGTGCTTGATGTTCATTCCCATGTCATTCTTGATGGTATCCAACCAAATGAAAATAGTACAGAGTGAATAAAAATCTAAAATATAAATTTTTTTAAATAAAGTTAAAAACAACGCAAGTGGCCGCAGAAAACTTCTTATCAGTATTGCAGCACTGATTCTAGTATTGTCCTTACCTATAAAGACAGCTTACAGCCCCTTTGGTAGGACTTCAAGCTCCCTATACCTTTGAACATGGGATATTCGCCCTGATGAGGGCGTTCCCGTCCAGTACCTAACCCTTCCACGAATTACAATAGCCCTAGTAAGCCCCCACATAATAGTCCCAACATGTTTCCATTACTCCAAGATGTCAATTTCACTTCATCAGGGGACAAAATTATGGAGAAGGGAAGGATAACTAAATACACAATCACCTAAACAATAGCCAATAGCCAATATTAAATGCTAAGCTCAAATAAATAAATAAGGATTAATGTTATACCATAGTAACAAATTATTCACACTGACATAACATAATCAATATAATGCAGTCTATTTATTTATCAAAATATTTCAATCACCTACTTGATAGAAGGCAAGACACTCGGACTGCAATCAGATCAAAGAAACCATAATAGGATTCACAATACTTACCACGGAGTGGTGATTACTGCATATGCATGGGGTTTTTTGAATAAACTTAGTAAACTGTATGTCCGGTCTCACCCAAGGGTCATATGTGCCCTATAATCTGACGCTGAGGGAACAGACAGTGCTGCTTATAGGGGTTGTCTCACTACAAGGATTCCTTTTTATGTTAACCCCTTACCGCCGGAGCAGTTTGGCTCTCTGACAGAGCCCTTAATCTGTTTTTTTTTTCTGTGTACATTTTTTTTTTTGTTTGCATGTGTCACTTTATGTGAGAATTAACTTTTTGACCACATTAACCTCATCCAATGTGATTCAGTGTTTCTTTTCTCGTGACACATTGTGCTTTAAGATAGTAAGAAATTTTGGTCCTAAAAAAGGCTTGTTTATTTGTGAAAATATCAAATTTCGTGTAAAATAATGTGAAAATTTACAAAATTTCTATAACTTTCTAAATTTCTGCATGTAGAAAGATGGTTATTCACTCAAATATAGCTTATAAACTAGCATTACCATATGTCTGAGGTAGTTTGGCTTCATTTTTTTAAATGTCTTTTTTTTTTTTTTACGGACGATTAGGGGGCTTATAAATTTAGTAGTAATTTTCAAGAAAATTTGCAATATTACATTTATTAGGGACCAATCCAGTTCTAACGTGACTTTGATTGACCTTTATGTTAGATAACCCCATAAAGGACCTACTACTTAGAAACTACACCCCTTAATGTTGTTCAAAACCGCATTTAGGAAGTTTATTTTAACAATTAGGTGGTTTCACAGGAATTACAGCAATGTGGATGGGAATTTCAAAATTTCACTTTTTGCAGATTTTCAATTTTTATACATTGACAAGGAATCTCGGTAAATGTGATCAGGGAGATGCAATTAAATATTGATTCCCCAGATTCTGCCGTTGTTTTCAGAGTTATCCCATATGTGGCCCCCTAATGCAGTTTGGCTCTACCTCAAGCCCCAGAATAGGATGGAGGCACCTCGGACTCTGGGGTTGAGGTGTCATTTTCATTAAGATTTTATTTAGGGGGCCATTTCCAAGATTACGAACACCCTAAGGTTCCAATACTCAATAAATTCCCCTAAAAAGACCCCACATTGGAAACTACACCCCTTAAGGGAATTATCCAGGGGTTGTGCAGGAGTATATCTACCCCACTGGCGTTTCCAAATTTTTTTAGTGTTCGGCTCTGAAATTAAAAAATATATATTTTTTACAATAATCTGCAATTTTAGCTAAAAATGTTTAATTTTTACAGAATCCGTGGAAAAAAAAGCCCCAAATTGTGTTTCGCAATGTCTTCCAATTCGCAATACCCTACATGTGGGTGTAATATGGCTGATTTGGCGCATGGAAGGGGGGTACAAGGGAGGGAGCGCTAATTTGGCTTTTGGCGCACAGATATTTGGTGGGCCATGTCGCATCTACAAAGCCACACCGTTAATATTCCACAATCTGTAAACGTATAAAAAACACACTTAATGAAGACTCACATGAGCCGCCTCTCGGCTCTAATCTGCAACACAAGTTTTCAACAAGTGGAAGACATTCTTGTTTAACGTACAATTCTTTATTCTTCGTTAGTCAAAATCCAAATTCATCGGGATAATAAGAAACCTTAAACATCTAGGAAAAAAGAAAAGGTGGTGATATTATATTTGCGTGGCAGCTTCCAAATCATCTGTTTTCCAAATTGGATAGCCCAGAGACGCCAGACCTTAGAGCATCTACAAAGCCCCCAAAGTACTAGAACAGGTGAAACCTTCCAGAAGTTTCCCTATTTTGTATTCAACACCCCTCAGGGATCTCATCTAAGGGTGTATTTTGATTTTGGGTACACAGGGTGGTCGTTAGTTTTTTTTTTTAGCATTGGGCATGGAAATGGGAGGGGGAAACGCTCAGTTCCCGCCATTGTTTTTGGGCCTTCATTTTTTTTCAGTATTCGCCATATGGGAATAAATGACGGTGATAATTTTACCTATAGGGGGTCGGTTACAATATGACATGATATTAAATTTTATATCGTTTTGTATGTTGTATTACTTTTACACAGAGAAGCGAGTTTTATAATTAGTTGGTGTTTTATGTTGTCCTATTCTGACTTCCATAGCTTTCTTAATTTTTTGCATATGGAGCGATTGTGGGCTTTTTTTTACGCGGATGAGTTGATGGTTTTTATTGGTACCATTACAGGGGCATGTGATGCTATGTTCCACTTTTTATTAAGGTTTTTGTGATGATGCATTTTGTTCATATTTCAGCAATGCTGGTAGTGTTTTGTATTTTTTACATCGGTCACTGTGCGGTATATATGACATGCTAGTTTTAATCAGCAGGTTGATCGATTACAGCGATAACCAACCATTTGTATATTTTTTTAATGTTTTTACTGCTTTTACACAATAAAAACACTTTTTTTGAAAAGTGAAAAACTCGTTTTTGCTTCATCGCGGTTGAGAGCCATAACTTTTTTAGTTTTCTGTTTATAGTAGCTGTTACTTGGGACTTTTTGTTGCGGGGTTGAGTTGACCGTTTTTTATGGCTACACATTGTTGGGGGGGACAAGACTTTATGTTCGCTTTTAAATCCGTTTCTTGGAAGGCAGCGTTCACTGTGCAGTATCCGTGACAAGTTAGTTTTACTCTGTGGGTTGAGACGATTACGGTGATACCCAATTTATGTAGTTTTTTTATTTGAAAGCACAATTTTTTGAAAAAAGAGTTTTTATGTGTAAAACAATATTTATGCATCGATATTCTTCTAATTGCCAGAATTTTTTTAATTTTTCCGTATACAGACGTGTAAGGATTTTTTTTTTTGGGGATAAAAACTGCCCTTTTTTAATTTGGCATCCTTTGATGTTGATTTTGATTTTTTGATGACTTTTTACTCCATTTTAGGGGTTGCTGGGGGGATGAAAAAAAAGTCGCAATTCTGTGGGGTGTTTTGGGGGGGGTTTACGGCGTTCACTGAGGGTTAATTCAGGGTAGTTTAATAGGGTGGGTTGTTAGACGCGGGGGGATCCCAAATTTGGGGAAATTTTAAATTTATTTTTTATTTTTTTTGGGCGATTGCTTTTAAAAAAGGGGAAAAAAGGGGCAAAGGGGTTACGTATTTTTATTTTATTTTTTGTGTTTTACTTTTTTACACTTTTTTTTTATTTTTCAACATTTTTTCCCTCCAAAGGAGGGAATTGCTAAAACGATGGTCGGGAACCGTTCATGCAATAGGAGATCAGCATAAAAGCTTAAATTGCTGTATGCTGGTCTCCATGGCAATTGTCTGTCACGCTGGGGACAATGCTTTTGGGGGGTTCGTGACGTAAACCGAAAACCCCCGGTTGTTTGTAAATTCGAATCCGGGCTGTTGGAAGGAGACCGTACTGGCGTTTCAGCGCCTTTTTCTGCCCCCGGTGATCGGGCCCAGCAGGAGTCCTCCTGCCCCCCACTGTTAAGTTGTCGCGACCTCGATGTCGCGACTTTCGGGGGGATAACCCCCGCGGCCGGAGCTCATTTCCGGCCGTGGGGGGATGCGGCATGTGCCCAGGGTAAATACCGTGGTTCCGCCCGATTTTGGCGTCCCCGCCTTTGATGGCGAAAGATAGCCTTGACGAAATCTTTACGGCAATTTACGGGAACCCCAAACCGGGACATTGCCGTTGAGTACGAAAAAATGTCGGAAAGGGGGTTTAAAAGATCTTGCAAAACAATTCATTTGCAATTATGTCATTAAACAGTTCCCACCTTCTGAGATTTCCCTCTTGTATGGGGTGCACAGTCGTGGTGCATAGCTGAGACTGTTTAATCTCCCTTTAAGGCTGCCAGCATGGTTGTATGTAAGACCTGGCTTTTACTGTAACTGTGGAAGCGTAAAAAAACCCCCTGAAATTTAAAAGGGAAACCAAGGAAAAAGGACGAGGTAAAGAAAAATGTAGTAACAAACCCCTTTTAAAGGGCCAATTAGTCTGTGGGTTTTTGTTTCCTTACATAAAACCCTCCAATAGCATTTCCTTTTTTGGGGTTCCCCCCCCATCAAAAATAATCGTTTCGCCTTTTGATTTGCTTTAAGGGAAAGTCGGTTTTATATCGGAAAACATCTATTTCCTACTATGATGAGCGATTACGTCGACATCGTCATGGGCGTAGTCGATTCGCCAATTATCAAGACGATTTCCGAAGTTTTAATAGATTTTCGCCCATGACAAATAAAGTCATGGGAGGAAAAACAACTCTTCTTCTTTCACCCAAAGTGGGGGTGGAGAAGCTGGAATTAACATCAAACAGTCAAAAAGGGGTAGTGTCTCTTAGGGAAAAACCAATTAGGCAACAAGAGTCACAGAAAAAAAATCAACACTATAACCCCGTCTTGGACACAGTGCCCTTAAACCGAATGACCCAAAGATTAAAAAGTGCCGAAAGGGAAAAATTATTTGAACAAAAAAACATTTTTCTTGAAATGGCATTGATTATCCCTTCCCGGAACGCAGATGGCCCCCCAAACCCGCTTGACCCCAGATAAAAAATGCGGAAAAAAAGGGTCTTTAACCACCATTTAGTTGAATGGGCCCCAACTACCCCGTCCGGGCCCCAAAAAATGAGCCCAAACCTGCATGACCCCCCGATTTAAAAAGTGCCAGAAAAAGGGTCTTTTAACCCCCATTTTTGTTTCACTGGACATAGACTATCCCTTCCGCATACCACAAATTTTAAAAATGCCGGAAAAAAGGAGTCTTTTAACCACCATTTTAGTTTAATGGACGTTGATATCCCTTCCTGGGGAACCTACACTTTTCAATCTTCCGTCCTCCCTTGTACAATTCGTGAGTTTTGATCAGATTTTTTTACATGCAAGTTTTTTAGTAGTTTAAATTTTACAAAAAAAATTTTTAAAAAGGATGGAATCCCCCCTCCCTTTTTTTCTCTTTTTTTAAATGTGTAAATGGGGTTTTTTCATAAGGATTTCTAGTATGTTTTAAAAATTTGCAAAAAAAGTCATTTTGCAATATGTTTCCCTTAACAGAGTTTTCCCACCTATTCCGTTTTTTGAAAAGAAACCTCACCCTTGAGGGCCCCTTTACCAATTTTGGGAAAAAAAATGTTGTTAAAACCCCATTTTTTCAGTAGGACCCGAATTTTAGCTTTCATTTCACAGAACCCGGCCCCCCAAAAAATTTAAAAACATGACCCTTTTACCACTTTTGACAAGTGAAAAACAATGTCGTTAGAAACCCAATTTTTTTTTTTTTAATAGGACCTGTAGTATAGGGCCATTTTAAGAGATGGGCCCAAAAAAAAAAAATGACTTCTCCCCCGCACTGTTTTAAAAAATTTTGAGGGAGAAAAAGCCACTTTTAAGCACATTTTTTTTCCAAGGACCATGATATAGCTGAAATTTACAGAACCCTGACCCAAAAAAATTTATTAAAAAAGAATTTTCAGCCCCTGTTTTAAAAAAATTTTGGGGGGAGGAAAATTGCCCTTAGAAGCCACATTTCTGTTCCAAAGGACCATGATTATAGCTGTATCTCCCCAAAACCATGATCCAAAAAAATAATAAAAATGACTTCTCAGCCACTATTAAAAATTGGGAGGGAGAAATGCCACTTAGAAGTCACATTTCTGTTCCAAAGGACCATGATTCTTGCGGTATCTCACAGCAACATGGACCCCAAAACCATTGACAATGCGAAAAATTCTAAAGAAAAGTGATAAATGGAAAACGTTTTGTCATGAAACCTTGGTGCTTTTACAGTCCCCTCACAGCAAAACCAGCAAAATGAACTTTTGGGAATTTGAAAATAAAAATGCAGTAAGAAATTATCATTTTAAAAAAAGTTTCATGAGGACCGTTTCTGTTTGAAGGGGAATGTGAAGTAGACCGGCAACTAATCAGAGACCTCAGCAATGGGCCACAACATAAATCAAGATCCATGCCTGATTCATCTTGATGAAAGTCAAACGATCCACATTATCTTTTGGAAAGCCTGATGCGTTGTCTGTAATGACTACTCCAGCTGTGCTGAAGGTCCGCTCAGATATGACCTGCTGCGGGGCAGGACAACACCTCTATGGCGTGGCGAGCGAGCTCGGGCCATTCGTCCATTTTGGATACCGAAGTAAATTTGGGGTTTCCGGAACACATCCAAAAACATCGGTGTTGAGATGCAGATGGGCCCGTGCACCATGATCTTAAACTGGTCTCTGTGTGTTGTATGTGTGCGCTACATTACATGCTTTGGTGAGGTGGTAATAAAGATTGCCAGAGGTCACCCATTAGGCTTCTGCCACCTGGCCTGCTGCTGCCGCTACGGCTACTTGGCACCTACGTTGTCACATCGCTGACGTTCCACCATGACATTTGAAGAATGTGAAGCAGACGAAAACAGATGTCTCCAGTTGATCAATCAGCAAGGTCTCCTTTTCCCTGCATTTTACTCCTTATTTGGGGGGGGGAAAGGGAAAGTGCTGAGTTTTGTTTTGTACCGGGGATTCAGGGGGGGGCCCCCCCAGTAACTGTTGTTCATTTTGAGGCCTTAATGCGAGGATCAGGGTTGGAGGAAATAGAGCATCCAAGCACTCATTTGAGAGGGGAAAGCCTTGATATCCCAAGCCTCTGGTCGAGGGGCACTTGCAAACTGATTTTCCTCATCTTCCCCTCCGCCTTAAATTCGCGCCAACCTTTTTCCCAAAGGGCGGGGACGTCGGTAACGTCGGTGCTGGGAATACCTCCTCCTCCTCCGCTTCCTCCGGCACAGCTTCAACACAGCCCTGACTTGCCTCAGATGATGCACCCTGAGAGCTGAGGCGCCGCCTTGCACTATCCCTGGACTCCAAACCACTGCCTAATAAGACCGATAAAAGGGGAGAAACTGTGGGACTTGTGGATTCGAGGGAGAGAAAGGCTCCGTGTCCACATCGTGTCCGTCTCCACCTCCATCGCTGGTGGGACCTGATGTTTCAGAGTTGCCCAAACGATCGTTCCAGAATAAGATCACCACAATGGTCATGCGACAAGGGCATCACCCGCCCTGCCCATTTTGGGGGCTTCTTCAAACCTGGCAAGGATGGTGCAGAGCCCCTTTCACCTGCCTCCACTCTCGGGCTCAACACCCGAGGTCTGCACCGCTGCTTGTCAGGCCATGTGCACTTTACTGCGTAAAGGCATTGCACTGCTGCCACAATCGCTGGAGCATGTGGAGGGTGGAATTCCAGCTTTGTTGCCACGTCAACAATAAGACGGTTGACGGGAGGCCGAGCTGACGCTGCATGCCAGCCAGGGGGGACGAAGAAAGGGTTTTGCGAACGGCGGAAGTGCGAATCAGACTTCGGCCTTCCTCAGCAGGCAGTCCAGACCCGGGTAGCGCTTTAGAAATTTCGGGACAACAAGGTTCATGACATGGCCAAGCAAGGGATTGCTTCAGCCTACCGATCTTAGAGGGGGGCCAGCAGATTTCAACCATTATCGCACACCACCTTGCCTGGCAAAAGGTTCTTGTCACCCAGCCAGCGTTTGGGTCTCGTTGCGGAGAGCCGTCCACAGCTCTGGACCTGGGGTGTGGAGGGTCTCCAAGACATATTAATTCAACACGCCTGGTTTCTCGGGGCCCGTGATGCCACCAGAGGACCTTGGGGAAAGAACCCGCACCATCCCTCCCGGTTTTGAAGAGCGTGCGCCGAGCCTGAGAGCCACCGTCACCAGCAGAGACTCCACCCAGCTCACCCATGAGCTGTCACAGAGATATAGCACCTTGCCGTGCTTACAAGTCCATGTGTGGGTGGTCGATCGACTTTTCCGGACAAAATAGGCAACAACGCGCTTGAAATTTAGATGACACGTGGCGGGCCAGGGCGGGGACGGCTTTCTGGCAAAGAAAGCCTGCCCCGCATCTGGTATTGGGGGCAGGCAAGGGCCATGACTGGGGGAAACCCTTTTTCTGTTTCCACCAGACGGAAGGCAACATTTCCAAGGCCAATAACCTGGCAATGCCGACATTCAGGCTTTTGGCTTTGGGATGGTTTGGGTTTAAAAAGTGTTTCTTTCTGCTCCCAAACCTGGAAGACAGAGGCTGGCTGCTAGACTGGCCGCTGTATGGCGTGCAGGTCATCAAACTGGTGGAAGGAGAAGGGGTAGGATGGGCCCTCTGGTGGTGTTGGGTGGTACTCGGGCGACGGTGGAGGCTGAAGCGGAGGCTGATCCCTGATCATGACTCTGAGAGACATGGGCAGCTGAGGAATGCTTGGTGGTGGCGGAGGAGGAGGAGGCGGAGAAGAGGGTGTGACAGTGGTTGGACGCCCGGCATCGGTGGGGCCTTTTTGGCCCAAAGTGTTCCCTCCATTTCAACTCATGCATTTGCTGCAGTGAATAGACATGATTGTGGTGGTTAAACACCTAAGATTCTTGCCCTTTTACTGATGCTTTTACGGCAAAGGCGGCATATGACATCACTGGGTGAATCAGAGGCTTGCTCAAAGAACCCGGGGCTTGAGAGGTCCTGGCCTTTTTGATGGCGATAAGCGAGGAGCGGGTTTCTGCTGACCTTTGGCTGGGGGAATCAATCAGCGGCCCTTCTGCGACCGCCCTCTCCCTTTTGAGGCGGGACCCGTACTGACACTACCCCATCGTCTTCCTCCTCGTCCAGTGATGAAACGCTCGCAAGCAAATTCTGCTGAAAAGACCACGTTGGATCCGCAATGTCGTCATCATCATCATCAACACAGGTGACTTGGTTGTCCTGACATTCTGCATCCAGGAGCTGCGGGCTACAAGCAAGAGGCACTGCTAGGCATTGCCGACCGCCCGGGATATTTGCCGATTGCCCGGCTTCCTTCTCCTTCTCTGATGGCATCAGTAACTGGGTGTCAGAGCAGACAAAATCATCCTCTTTGGCCTCTTGATCTTTTAACATGCCTTCTGACCCCAACCGCATTTTGTCATCAAAGAGGTCTTCAGAAAATGGATTATCCACAGTGGTGGGGACACGATTTGACATTTGGGCTGCCTTCGCTTCATGTTGGACGGATGCTGATGACGACATTTGTGGCCGTGACAGATAGGACGAGAAGGTAAGACTGCTGGATGCAGGTTGCATTAACCACTGAAGAACAGATTGGCTACACTGTTCGTTACTGAGATTCACAGTGCCCTGACCCAGCGATGACAGGCCTGAGGGTCCTGCAACCTACGATCCGCTGGCTTGTGTGTTGTCGCCAGCAGTGGAAGGAGCACCTTCTCTCGTACCTCTACCACCATGTCCTAAACCCCTCTTTGCTCGCTTACCACCTGCATTTCGCTCCATTTTCAGAAAGATAAAAATTTAAGAAAGTAGGGAAGACTTTTTGACAGTCTCTTATTAAAAGACGGCAAATCACAGCTATTCTTAAATCCCTCTAATTTCCTACAGCAAACTAGGATTAGAAACTGAAAGGTTTCTAGGGAATACCTGTGAAATGCGGTCTGGTGGAAGAACCGTAAACAAAATCAACAGTGTTCTTCCTTCAGTCCCAGGTATTTAAAAACTGCCCAGTAGGACTAGGAATTGATAGTTTTCAACAAACTATCATACAAGTTTGCCAAACTGAGATTCAACGAGCGCAATAAAACTATACAAAAGTTACACGGGTGGAAATTGCATTTTTTGCAGCAATGACAAACGAGAACAGTTGCTAAAAAAATTTTTTTATCAGAATTGTCGTACAGGGTGGCTATTTGAAAAAAACTAGGGGCCCCACCACGTGCAATACAGCTATTTTAAAAATTATACGGATAACAAATGGTGGTTTTTGCACCAATAAATATACCACAGTAAACAATAATTTCTGTATTAAAATTTAAGTACAAGGTGGCTCTATAAAACAAAACTGGGCTGCACCAAAGTAAAAAAAAAACACCTATTTAGATGTATACGGATAATAAAAGGTGGGTTTTGCACCTATGAAATACACCTGAAATTACTAGCACATTTATGTATGGTAATATAAGTACAAGATGGGTCTTTCAACAAAACTGGGCTGCGCCAATGTGAAAAAACACGTAATTGAATTGTGTACTGATAATAATAGGTGGTTTTTGCACCTATGAAAAAACAACACCAATTACTAGCAAATTTCTGTATGACAATATACGTACAAGAGGGGCTTTTAAAAAAAAAATGGCCTGCGCCAAAGGAACAAAACCCAAATAAATTGTGTATGGATAATAAAACGTTTTTTTGTACCCATTAATACACCTGCGATGACTAGAAAAGTTCTGTATCCTATTGTAATTAAAAAGTGGGTCCTTTGAACAAAGCGGGCTGCGCCAAAGTGAAAAACACGTAATCAAATTGTGTACGGATAATAAAATGTGTTTTTTTGCACCTATAAATACACCTGCGGTGACTAGAAAAGTTTTGTATCCTATTGTAAGTAAAAAATGGGTCTTTGAACAAAGCTGGGCTGCGCCAAAGTGAAAAACACGTAAATTTAAAATTGTGTACGATAATAAACGTGGTTTTTGCACCTATAAATACACCTGCGGTTTACTAGAAAAGTTCTGTATCCTTTGTAGTACAAAGTGGGTTTGAACAAAGCTGGGCTGCGCCAAAGTGAAAAAACACGTAATTAAAATTTTGTACGGATAATAAAACGTGGTTTTGCACCTATTAATACACCTGCGGTGACAGAAAAGTTCTGTATCCTATTGTAGTTACAAATGGGTCTTTGAACAAAGCTGGGCTGCGCCAAAGTGAAAAACACAATTAAATTGTGTACTGATAATAAAACGTGGTTTTTCACCTAAAAAATACACCTGCGGTGACTAGAAAAGTTTGTACCTATGGGAAGTAATGGGTCTTTGAACAAAACTGAGCTGTGCCAAAGTGAAAAAAAACCTAATTAAATTGTGTACAGATAATAAAAGGTGAGTTTTTAGACCTGCAGCTACTAGAAAAGATCTGTAAACCTAATTAAGTACAGGCGCACAAAATACAAGCTAATATTTCACCAAAACTGTTAATAAAAACACATTTCAATGCAGGGTTAAAGCAGAGTCTGGGCTACACAATATCCACTCTCCTTTCAAAAGCCTGCCTGCCAGACTGTCTGTCTGTGTTCACCCGCACCCCCCCTCCCCCGGGCACCCTCCACCACCCCTCCTGCGGCTGTACAGCGCTAGATGCTCCTTTAAAATTCTCAGCCTAAGTAACTAAAAACTGAAATTCTCTAATCTACCTATGTTCTATTGTTCACAGCTAAAAGCATAGTTGTTGTGTGAACAAAGAGAAAAAGTTTTTGCTGAGCTGTAATTGAGAGAGACCGAGCGCACGTCCTGCTCTTATGAGACACAGACAAACACTGATGCTGAACAGGAAGGGCTGTTCTATGTAAAACGAGGTCATGTGATTTTCCCAGCCAATCACAACCATACACATCCCAGTCATGACGTCGCACACCCAGCTCACCCTGCTCTATTCTCTAAGCTGATTTGCTGGTCGCCAAAATGACAGGAAGCACCGAAAATGGCGCGATATTAATAGATTATGCGCAGATTTTCACCTAAATTATCGCGTGATCGAAAAATTCCGATCAACATAAAAACCGTGACAATTTCAACTTTGTCGATAATAATCGCTCAACACTATTCCTGATGCAATGTAAAGAATAGTCATTCTATTTTGCATCAACTTTCTGATTAGCTTATGACTCTATATACTGGACAGCTGCCTGGATAGCACTTCAGTTTAAAGCCTGCAGAGGGAATAGAGTAGGTTTTCCTTTTCTCCAATCATATTGCAAGAGATAGCCTTATCACAGCTTAATTCTAAAATCTGCTTTCTTTTCCGCTATTTTAATGTATTTGCCTATATAATGCAGTGTTGTGTGCATACAAACTGATTATAACTGTAGAAAACCTTTATCTATTTCCACTCCCGGTGCTATTTACAGGCATCTTAGATCGAAGTATACAGATAGGGTAATTTATATTGCAATATATTGTGTTCCCAGAAAAAAAATGTAAATTATAGAGCTTGAACTATAAATCACATAGTTCTGATAAAAGGTTTGTTAATTCAGGTCACATCTGCTATAATTCACTGAAGATAGGCAAAGATTGCTTTTGTTTGCACAAATCCGCTCTTGAGTGTTTAAATGGTTTAGTAAGGGAAATAAGGAATAGGACCCTGAACTGAAAATACATAATAAGCTTTCTAACATTGAGTGGTTAGAGTTTGATAACATCATGCAATGTTATTGTCTATGTTGATCTATTTTCTTGTAGAATTGTCAAGTTCTTTCCCTCCACTAAACAAACAAAATAACTAAATACTTGCAAACATTTTCTTTTCATAGTAGCTTTTTTCATATGAGTGGTAGCAGAAAAGAGCACACTTCATGGCACATGTTCTCAGCAGTTTACAAACAAATGGGAATATTCAATTAACATTTAAAATGGCTAAAACACCACAAGGAGATCACTGGTCCATGCCATAGTGAAATTATTCTGCTTAATTAAAATGACAGAGGATGGCTGCTAAATGTCAAACTATATACTCTGATAGTCAAGCTTGTAATGCTTTCAGACAGAGGCAAAAGATCACTTAGAAAGGTTTGAGACATCACAAAAACACAAGTATATTTAATAGGAAGATGTAGGTTAAAAGGGAATTTATAGCTGAATGTACCGTTATTGTTTTACAATGTGCATAGAAGGCATAATGTGAGCAAACAAATCAATTGCAAGAAACCATCTGTACTGATAAATTAATAATAATAGTTAGTTAATATTATGAATTTAAAAACAATTGCTGTGCCAGTAAATTTTCAAAATAAAAAATGGGTATTTTATTTATATGTTTATCCTGCAACCACACAGGCAGTTTTTTTCCTACCCTCTTTTTTGAGTCAAAGCTAAATGTGGATTCAATGAAATTAAAAAAAATAAAATATTTTAATAATTTATCTTTTATATCCACTCCTGCAAAAAATAAATAAATAAAACCTGCTACAAAACCTGCAACAAAAACTACACGGGTGAACCTATCCTTATGGTATTGTATTGCATATTGAAGTAAATGAGGCTGAGCTGCAGTACGGCCAGATATAAAAAGTATCTGTTTTGCCTAGGTAAACACTTAAAGTGGTTGTCTCACTACAGACATAGATGGAATATTGTTAGGATGCCCTCAATCTCTTACAGGTCTGGGTCCCACCTCTGTGACCGGCACCTATCTCCTAAACAAGCATTCATGTCTATGGGAGAGTTTCGAAAACAGAGAGGTTTTGCCGCTCGTTTAGGAGAAAGGTATGATTCCCAGAGGTTGGACCCGCACCTATTTGACATGAATGGCGTATCGTAGTGATACGCCATCAATGTCTGTAGTGGGGTAACCCCTATAAGGTTCTCCAACATTTTGCTCATTAGTAGAGATTCTTGCTTTTTTTCTAAAAACAAAACTCTTTTAACAAGGAATAACACAAAAGAAAAAGAACTGTGGGGTGACCATAATAGTCTCAGCATTTATAAATATGACCACTTTCAATTACCTTTCTATGTTTCTTTCATTGTGCAATGTAAAAGATGTTACCCAGGTTTTGTATCTTTCTTTCTCCACAGACCTAGTGCAGACCTATTTGATATGTTCAAACAAATTTACTGAAGTTTTCACATGGTGATCTTAGTGGTTGCAATTCTTTAGAGAAGCACAAAGCTCAGTGGTTATTTTTAAGACAAATTGGCTCAATTTCTTAATCATTACAAAAAGTGTTTAACAATATTTAGTGTAAGTTTTAAATCTGGATTCAGGCTCCAGGTTCCTTCACAACACCTTCTTATTAAGCTTGTTATATCAGATAAGACTACAACCTGTTGTTGCTTTCTGCCTTTTGTACTGTTACTACTCTTTGTTGTAAGCTTTAACCTGCATATGAAAGTTTGGTTCTCAGAAGGCTGTCACTTCTACAGTAGACCCCACTACAGACAACCTTTGGAGTTCCTCCCATAATAGGATCAAGCTAACTGTATATCCCACTTACAGGTGCACACTTTACAATGCCTTTCACTGTCTACCATGCCCAACTCACTGCTAACAGGACTGTCCGCGTCAGGTTTACTATTTAAAGCCCACAAATCAGGCCAGAATCACATACCATTTCCCAGGCTATTTTACCATCATTTTCACTGTACTTGTTTAGGCAGGCCACCTGTAGGTAAAGGTGTGGCCCAACAGAACTACTTTAGTTTATGCCAGAAACTTATGTAGCTCAAAACCAGCTCATGCCCAGCATTGATTTCAGTGTGACACATTTATTTTGGAGTCATATTCACCTTTTAACAAATTCCTGCTGCAAGGATGTTTATGGCGTTCACCATACAGGATAAATAATCTTATATTCTAATAGACGGAACAATTACAGACATGACCACATTGATTAAGTCTAACTTTTTAAATATAATTAGTAGTAGTATTAGTAGTAGAAATAAAATTTATAAAATGGCAAAACGGGGTGTTTTGAACTTTTAATTTTTTTTACATTTTTAAAACTTTTATATTTGTATTTTTAGTCCCCCTATGGTACTTGCCTAGTAGGGGGCGCAAATGTTTGTACATTATTCTGCAAAAGTAATATATTAATCCAGAAGAAGAAAAAATAGAGGACTAAATACCCATAAGTAAATGACAATGTTTTATTAAAGATAAAATATAATCTACAAACCAAATAAAAAGAAAAAATTTTTTTTCTTATATTCAAACTTTTTGGAGGTATAGTGTATTGTCATGTCAATACCTAGCCAATGTATTGCTTAAGAGCTATTTTGGTATTAAAAGTAATATATTGCAGAACAGTGTGCAGTAATGGCTCTAGCCAGGGTGTAAGGCCATGTTCACACGGCTTAAAATGGGCCGTATTTCGGTCGGTAATTACGCGCCGAAGTGCGCCAATTACGGGCCGAAAACGGCCCATTCATTACGGTAATTCACAGTTCTCATAGAGAACTATGGAATACGTCTCCTCTCCCCGCCCGGCGAAGCCGCCAGGCGGGGAGATAATTCACCTGTCACTTTCTAGCGCCGTATACGCGCCGCTAGCAGTGATTGTCTATGGGCCGGCGAAGTGCCGGCCGCCCGCTCACTCCCCCGCTCCCGCCACCGTCCACACGGCGTAATTGCGGGGCGTAATTACATCCCGCAATTAAGCCGTGTGAACATAGCCTAATAGAAGTAATAAGAAGGAAGCCATAGAGGCTTTCATTTAGCCCCGAGCTGTCATCAGCAATCTGCAGCACAGTTTCTTAATCCCTTAGATTCCTCATTCACATGCACTTTAGCATCTAAGGAGTCAAAAGGTTGGGATCAGCGTTTTCTCTGACCCAGCAGCTAGTGACAAGTCCAGGCTATAATACAGGGATGGGCTTAGCAAGTGATCTCGCTCCATACCTCCTTACTGATGTTATACCATAAATCTATGGCAAATGTCTGTAAACGGTTAATACATTTTTGCATCTAATTCCAGTGACCCTATGTCTTTTTTTGGCACCAGGTTATTTTCTATGTGTTATTTATATAGTGATGCGTGATCATTGGATGCATATTATTTTTCCAAGTCACACTGTATGTTATAATGATGTGCATGTCATGACAGATGTGACTACTAACTTGAATATGTACAGTACATGTAAAATGGATCCCTAGTGACAAATTCAGACAGGGTAGTGAATCCTAATGACTACATATGCTTTTCTTTTCCACTAGCAGACAATATAAATATTAATAGGTATTATTTTAAAACCATTAGAATTCCAATTAGAGACTAGAAGTTCAATGCGAATGGCATGGAGGTCCCCAGAATACTTGCCTATTAATTATTGAAGAAATAAGTAATGTACCACAGATCCTTTTTAAATATAAAGTATTAAGTTATTGGAGCTCATGTATAAAAAAAAAAAAATAGAAAGCAGAGAGGTTAAAAACAGTGAGGGTGAACCTAGTAGCCTATTAGGTTTTACATGTTACTTTGCAAGAAAGGCTTTGCATTTTATCACAAATTTTCCTATTTGTGCTAGTTTGTATTTAATATACTCATTGCCACAACCCTTTAAAATGGAAAACAAATTAAGAGCAACTTATGAGCAAAAGGCTTTACAGCAGTGGCTCGTATTTCAGTTCTGCTGTTCCTAGCGGAACCTGTTAAAGGGACATTGATGATCATAAACATAAACAAGGTCATGTGCTGCTGATAAGACACAGCTGGGAGAGCTTTCACTGGCCCGGGCTGCTAGAGAAGAAAGAGGTGGTCAGCAGCCTAGGAAACCTTCTGTAAACAAGCAGGAGACAAGAACTGCTTTAACTTTGAAAGGAAGCAAATCATAACAGCAATGTTTGATAAGTCTTTATTTACAAGAGCCTATATGTTTGAAGCTAATCAATGTGGTAAGAACACCCCATTAAGGGATCTATGTTCACATGCTCCGATCAGTCAGAGCATTAAAACTACTGAGAGACAAAGTGAATAACATTGATAATCTTTTAACAGTGAGACCTGTCGAGGTTTGTGTTATATTAGACAAGAAGAGTACCAGCAGTTCCTAGATGATGCAGTGGAATCAGGAAAAATGAGCTTAAAGATCTGAGCAACTTTAAGGCCTCGTTCACACGGCTTATTTTGCCGCGGATGGGCACCGTACTGCGCGCCGGATTTGCGCTGCAGTACGAGACCAATCCGCGGCAGCAATTATGGTAATCCACTGCTCTCATAGAGAACAGTGGAATCCGTCGCTCCTCCCCGCTCGGCGAATCCGCCGCGGGGGGAGAAAGTGACATGCACATTATTTACGGCGCGTACGCGCCGTAGATAATGCATTGTCTATGGGGCCGTGAGCTCAATACGGCGCACAAATCCGTCGGGAATAAGCCGTGTGAACACGGCCTTATATGAACCAAATTGTGATTAGGTTAAATCATTTCTAAAATGGGAGGTGTTTTATGGTGTTTCCAGTATGCAGTTGTTTCATGCATAGTAAATGTAATACAGGGTCATATTGCCCACGCTGATCTGGTCATATCTCACAACAGAGTTACTGTAGCACGAATTGCTCAAGGTAGTTAATGCTTGCTATAGTAAAAAGGTGTCAGAACATAGAGTAGATTGCAATTTCCTATGTATAGGTCTGCATAGCTTTCGAACTTTCAGAGTGCATATCATCCCTGGATACCATTGTAAATGTCTACAATGGGTCTTATAAACCACATTTTTTTCAGGAAGCATCATGGGCAAAGAGCAAACCATTGGAGGTAGTATAATGATCTGAGTCATGTTTGCCTGGAAAGCATTAGGTTCTAGCATTCGTGTGGATATTAGGTTACTTTCACAATGATTTGTTTTTTTGTGGTTGTATACATTGTCTCCAACAGGTAAAAATATCCACAAATCTTCATTTTAACTGATAGAGACTGAAAGGGTATAATGTTGGCCTACATTTGTGTGGTATCCATCAGTGTTTGCTAAATGGATTAGCACATAGAGCAGTTCAATTCTACTGAGTTAAATGCAGTAAAAACATATAGTATGTCATATATTTTAACATAAGACCCTACGTTTGAAATATGCCAATAATCTGTCATAGGTATATATGAGAATTACACATAAATGACTACCAAAATTACAGCTCCGACAGACACTGTGGAAAAAGAGTATGACTTTGACATGTGTCACCTACCTAAACATTGTGAATACTCCTGAATGCAGTAGAAAAGAAAAAAAATCGAGAGACGTGCTTTCTTTGCGTAGACAATAAGGGTATGTTCACACGATTTATTGCGGCGTGTACGCACCGCAGTACATTGTGTGTTTCGGGAGCTCGTGCTAATACGCGCGTACTCCCGCGGTGTGGGGGCCCGGCAGCTTGCCGGCACCATAGACATGCATTACTCGCGCCGTGTATTCGCCACAAATAATTGACATTTCACAATAATTGACATGTCATGACATGAGTGTATTGTACAAGTAGGAAGAGGAGGCGTAATCCATAGTTCTCTATGAGAGCTATGGATTGCCGTAATTATGGGGCACATTTCCCCATGTATTAAGCGCAGTACGCCGCAAAATTTATGGTGAAATGCGCCCCAAAATAAGCCGTGTTAACATACCCTAAGGGTTAAAAGTGGTACTCACTATGATGTTTCACAGGCAGCTTCAGACTCACACTTTCTGGTTAGGCTGTATATGCTTCTACAGCAATGATTGACGTATCATCTCTGTCACTGTAACAGGCTAAGCTAGAAATACTAGCTGAACTTGTTAGAGGGACATTGATGATGGAAAGAGTATTAATAGCAGGGCACAAGGCTGCAAAGCTCTGAAGGGTTAAAGTTTTTGAGTAAGAAACATAAATCGGCTCCTTTGCCGCTGCTAAGATCTCACAAGGAGTGATTTCATCTCGGCCAGGGATGCTGGAGCAGAGATAGGTGGTCAGCAGACTAGAAAATAATTTGCAAACAAACAGGCAATAAGAACTGCTCTAACTTTGAAATCAAGCAAAATCAAAGCAGCAATGTATTTATTAATGATGTTAATTTACTTTTTCCTGTATGTTTAAAGATAATCAATGTGATTGGAATACCCTTTCAATACTTAATATTATAAAGGGCCTTATGTATATAAACTGTCTAGCAGTAAGACTGCCTTTGTTACCCTCAGCAATCAATGAAAGGTCAGCTTTTATTTTTACAGTGCATCTTTGAAATTAAAGCTCTGATTGGTTGCTGTGGACGGTCTTACTGCTAGACAGTTTTCATGCATAAGACCCAAAGTATATTGAGCTCACATTTATTGCTTGTGCTGCAAGGCACAACACTTTTAAACACATCAAAAGTCCTGCTCCAGAAGTCTTACCTGTGGTTACACCTAATGAAGAGACATATTTTTCAGCCATACTCGTGTCAGGATTTTGCGTAAGCTATCAGAAACACACAAAACTCTGTTTATCATCACTGGACTTCAAACGATGACTGTCTATAGACAAAGTAGTCGTAAACTCTCAGTAGGACAACACGTTTATACCTGTGGCACTTTTTCAGGTCCATACAAAAAATAATGACCACAGTTCACATTACACATCTCTAGAGTTCTAAGTTATAGTTGAGCAAATGGGGTCAGAAAACATTGAGTTGTAAAAATAGAACTTGGACAGCTTTATCCTTCTTCCGACTCCTGTTATTTACATTTAAGATTAGATGAAATCATTTCAGCGAGTATCTCTTGCATAGCTTTTTCTGTATACTACCTGGATTTAAAATAACAAACAGGAAAACCTCCCAGATCTTTGTGGATTTAGGGGAGTGCTTTAATAGTACAAAAAAAGGCATGTTATGTAAACTGTGATGTATCCTCCATATTCCCTCACAATTTAATATTGTTGCATGAAGACTTGCCTCCAAAACTATTTTTTTTTATTGTGCAGCAATTTGACCTAATTTTGATTGTGTATCATGGAAACCACCTTATGGCCTGTAGTAAAATTGCCCTTTTTAGCTTGATGTGTTATGTATTGCAAGAGAATCAATATTGAATTGTAACTGATGTCCTCAATTCCACTGGTCACTAGTAATACCTTTCTTAGATAAAGTTTAAAATTTGTGTCCTCTGATAAAAGAAAATATAAGAAAACTTAAAACGCTTTTGAGGCAGTGCCACATTTTCTCAGAGATGGCAAAAAAACAGTACCATTCTTAATTGGAAGGTATTTGCTAGGTTGATGAAATCTGGCAGAAGGAGTAAAATACGGTAAGTTTGTAAAGCTTTCTACCATTTCAGCTGAATCAGGACTGTCTACATTTTATTAGTATCTATTTCCAGGTGTGAGACCTGTGTTGGCAGTCAGCACCATCTTAAGAAGTCTACACCTGTAATGCCGGAAATAGTAAATAAAGTGGTGCTGCACACCTTAGAGGTTGTCCGGGTGCTCAGTGGAATAGCTATAGTCCAATGTGTAGATGATCCATGGCACTTCTTTGGCAGTAGTAGCAAATCAGATTTATTAAATCACAAACATGTAATTCAGAATAGCATCAGCTCTCTATTAGATTCAGTATGCAAACATGTAGTATAGGTATTTTCACATTCCGACGTTGCGGCAGTAATAGGCTTTCATCAGGGACCTGTAGAGAGGAATGTGATATAGAGTAAATAACAAGAACCGAAGGTAGAGAACAAAAATTATGAAACCAGAGAACTGAAATACAAGGTAAAAAGGAATAAAAGGTCGAGAAAACAGGATCAAGTCTAGTAAAAAGACTATAGGGAGTGAGATGAGGAATAGAGAATAGGAAGGTATGTCCCTATAGATATGAAAATGTAGGGGAAATACTGGCAAATGTATGAGGAAAAGTTTGTGTATGGTGAGATCATATGGTGGGATAGATGAACAAATGGGTAAATAAGTATATATAAAGTGGTATATGGTATATTTATGGAGGCTAGCAGGTATGCGTTGAAGAATGATATGCATCACGCGGGATAAAGAGAAGGATATGTAATATCTAATAGGTAGAGGGGAGAAGGTAAAACTATAGCCTGAGATCCGGATGTTGTCTGGAGAAAGTGAGTGAAAGAAGAGAAGGTATAATGTATAGTGTCTATGGTGTATGGCATCATATAAGGGAGGTGGGAGCATATAGAGAAAATAATAAAACCTCAGATCAGAGCCAGGAGTAATGGGAGATGTAGCAGTAGCCAAGTTTAGGTGGTCATAGGCGTAGATCTCAGATCAGGGCATAAATACAATGTAAAAAGACCTCAGAATAGTGGCATGTAAAGAATACTTACAGATGCAGTGGGAGGTAAGGAGTTGAGCTGTGGAGAGTGTGGCCAGCTGAGAGCGTAGCCCGCTAATGAAGATGGTCCGGAAAATAGTAAGGGTATGTCCACACGGCATAATTGCAGGGCATAATTATTCCCTGACTTCGGGGGGTCGCGCTGACTCCCGTGGGGCGGGGCGGCCGACAGCCCGCTGACCCCTGAGACATTCCTTGCAAGCGCCGCGTCTTCGGCGCTAGTAATTGACATGTCACCTATCCCTCTCCCCCTTCCCCCACGCGGCGTATTATGCGAGCGGGGAGAGGAGGCGTAATCCATAGTTCTCTATGAGAACTGTGGATTTCCATAATGACTGGGACGTATCTCGTCCCATATTGAGTGCAGTACGCCGCGAAATACGGGCCGAAATATGTCCCAATTTAAGCCGTGTGAACGAAGCCTTAGGCAGTGTTCACACGGCTTATTCAAGCCGTAATTGCGGGACGGATTTCGCCCGCAGTTACGGCTTGAATAAGGGGTGGGGGCGCGGCGGGGGAGCTGCCCGCTGGCCCCATAGACATTGCATTATTCACAGCGCGTACGCGCCGTAAATAATGTGCATGTCACTTTCTCCCCCTGTGGCGGACTCTATGAGAACTGTGGATTACTGTAATGACTGGGACAATTGGAGCCGTACTGCAGCGCAAATACGGCGCGCAGTACGGCTCCAATCAGTCCCAAAATAAGCCGTGTGAACGAGGCCTTAGTCTTCACTGCAGGCCATAGCTTGGCTGGAAGTGGTCAAAGAGAAGGTCATGTGACCCCTGGAAAGGAATTCATCCAAGCCCTCTAATTTAAATTGGAACCATAAAATTCAATAGAGAGATAGCACAAGCCCTTAAAACCCCTGTAAAGAGGAATACTGAAGGAAGTCATTTTTTTTACTTTCCTGGTTATCAAAATGGCTCATTGAGGCAGGCCTGATATGTTTATTGGACCACTACATAGATTTTATTTTGGAAGACAAACACAATGACTATTTAGACAATGGAAATAAAAATTGTCAAGCTAGGTAATTTAAATGTATTTAGTGTTGTTGTAACAGACTGTAAGGTTATTAATTACAGCCTTAATGTCATGTTAATATATAAGAAAAAATAAGTAAATATTAACACTATAATCTGATATTTGCAGTGCATGAATTAGTGACCAAGTTCGGCCTCTGGCTTTCATATATAATATATTTAGTTCTAATCAAGTGTCATTATTAAAATCTTGCTAAAAACCTAATGTGCTTTTTTCAACCTAATAATCAAAATGAGCACTGAAAGCACAATTCCCTGCATATTTATAATGTAGTATTTTGTAATTTTAAGAAAATTACAAATTACTCCGAATATATCAGATATACTTTTAAAATTTTGGAGCAAATAAAATAAACATAATTGTTTATTTTAGGAAAACAGATTTTCCTACAGGGCTAAGATTGCTTTTTCTAATAGAAAAAGTGTTGAATTGCCAGGTTTTTTATTTCAAAGTTTAAGGGCATTAAATGGTTTGTTTTATAATGACATTTACTTGAGACATAAAAATGAGAAAAAACGGAAATAAAAAAGAATAAAAGATTATGGTAACAATCAAAATGGGGCTGTTCACAGTAGCTCTGTGCAAGGCTGGCCTTTAGACTTTTTGCTGTTGTCCTCATCACATGCTATGCAATACCAAACTCATACTGCAGTGCATAAAAACCACCACTTTCCATAGGAAAAGTAATAGACAGTGGCAACAAAACATTATATTTCCTAACTGACATTGGCAAATGCTGTCAAATCACACAAAAATTTTTATTTTGGGAGACAAACACAATAAGTATTTAGAAAATGGAAATAAAAACTGTCAAGCTAGGTAATTCAGTTTTATTTAGTGTTGTTTTAACAGACTGGAGGGTTATTAGTTACAGTCTAATGTCATGTTAAAATATAAGAACATTTAGGTAAATATTAACACTATAATGTAATATTTGCAATGAATGAATTAGTGACTAAGTTGGCCTTCATAAACAGTATACTTAATTGCAAACTAGTGTCATTATCAAAATCTTGCTAAAAACCTAATGTGCTTTTTACTTCAAGAGCAAAGCTTTCTTGAACTTATAAGGAGCCCCAAGAGATTGTAAGCTACATTAAACATTTTTGAACCACATCAAATAAGAGTTTTAGGCAATGTAGAATACTTAGCAAACATGGATTTTAAATGATCAAAATGAGCACTAAAAGCACAATTCCCTGATTGTCTATAATTTAGTATTTTCTAATTTCAAGAAAATTACCAATTCCTCTGAATATATCGGATACACTTTTAATTTTGGAGCAAATAACATAAACATTATTATTAATTTTAGGAAAACATGTTCCTATAGGACCAAGATTGCTTTTCTAATAGAAAAAGTATTGAATTGCCAGGTTCTATTTTAAAGTTTTGGGACACTAAATAATTTGTTTCATAATAACATATACGTGAGATATAGAAATGAAAAGGATATAAATAAGATATAAGATTATGTTAACATTCAAAATGGGACTGTTCACACTAGCTCTTTGCAAGGCTGGTCTTTAGACTTTTTGCTGTTGTCCTCATAGCGTGCTATGTATTACCATACTCATACAACAGTGCATAAAAATCATCACTTCCATAAGGAAAATAATACACAGTGGCAACACAACATTATATTTCCCACCTGATATTGGCAAAGTCAGTATTCTGTAGTAGATTACACTTACACTGGTTGTCTTGGAGTGTGTTTGGGGTCATTATCATGATGAAATTCTACCCTAGTTTCCTAGTTTCTAGTTTCCAAAAGGAGGAGATCATGCTCTACTTCAGAATATCACAGTACATGTTGGCATTTATTGTTCCCTCAATGAACTGTAGCTCCCCACAGCTGTCAGCACTCATGCAGCCCCAAACCATGACACACCCAGCACCATGCTTGACTATAGGCAAGGCACACTTGTCTTTTTACTTCTCACCTGTTTTCCATCACATATTCTTGAAATCATCTGAACCAAATAACTTAATCTTGGTCTTATCATAGCACAGGACAAGGTTCCAGTAATCCATGCCCTTAGTCTGCTTGTCTTCAGCAAACTGTTTGCAGACTCTCTTGTGCATCACCTCTAGAAGAGATTTCCTTCTGGGACGACAGCCATGCAGACCAATTGCAGTGTGTGGCATTTTGTCTGATCACTGACAGGCTGACCCCCTACTGCTTTAAACTCTGTAGCAATGTTGGCAACACTCATACTATTTTGAATGACAGTCACTGGATATGACACAGAGCACGTGCACTCAACTTCTTGGGCCTGTTCTGAGGGGAACCTGTCTTGATAAACTGCTGTATGGTCTTGGCCACCGTGCTTCAGCTCAGTTTCAAGGTGTTAGCAAACTTCTTATAGCCTAGGCCATTTTTATGCAGAGCAACAACTCTTTTTTTCAGATCCCTCAAATAGTTATTTGCCATGAAGTGATATGTTGAACTTCAAGTGACCAGCATGAGAGAGTGTGAGTACGATAACACCAAATAAAACTGCTCCCCATTCACATTTGAGACCTTGTAACACTAATGAGTCACATGACACTGTAGAGGGAAATGGACAAATTGTGCCCAATTTGTCCATTTTAAATCTGGTATGTACTCACTTTTGTTACTAGCGATTTAGACATTGATTGCTGTGTCTTGAGTTATTTTAGGGCACACCAAATTTACACTGTTATACATGCTCTACATTACCTACTTTACATTGCATCAAATTGTCATATCAGTGTTGTCCCATGAAAAGATATAATACAATATTTCCAAAAATGTGAGGGGTGTACTCTCTTTTGTGAGATACTGTAGCATAGTTATGACTGCTGGAGTGTATGCAGTGTCGGACTGGGGGGACTGAGGCCCACAGCGGCATGGTTCTTGGGGGTACACCCTACAGCTACTGTACATGAAAATATTTCCTGCCTCAGACATAATTGCGTGCATTTTACCACATAACACTGTGCAAAACAGAACTGCATTATGTAGTATGCAATACCAAGTGAGTCACATATCTATCTGTCTCATATGTCTATCTGTCTCACATGTCTGTCTGTCTCACACATATTTATCACAGTCTAAATTATCATAGACACATGGCTAAATAGCTCCATCCATATACCCCTCCAATCCCCACCCCCCACCAGCCCACATACAATATCCGCCTCCAAGTTTCCCTTGGTCACACACCTCGTCACTTTCTAAAATAAACACCACGATAAATACAGTCAAGAAAGTAAAAGTGAAACCCCCTAATTACATGGACAGGGGTGAACTCACTTTTACAATCAGGGACAAGTGTATGCTGCCACTATATAAGCGCCGATATAACCTACAATACCACCTTATAGAGACCACAGAGTGGTCAGACACCAGCTCAGGTTGCATCACACCACAATGACTACAGCACTGATATAATCCCTGACATCCAGTTACTCACAGGAGATGTCTTATCTGATGAATCGTTCTCTTCTCTCATGAGTCTCTCTCTTCTCTCATGAGTCGTTCTTTTTCCCTTTCCTTTTCCATAAAGACAAGGCCACCATGATGATATCTCCTGGTCACCACTTGTCCCTGCAGAATTTATATACAAATATCTGAGAATCGTCCCTTTTCCAGCACCTTTTTATCTATTCCCACATCTGTACAAGGTGAAAGAGCGGGTACAGGCCATAACTTAGAGGCACAGCATCCTAGGGAGTTTAGGGGGGGAGAGAACTAACCCCCCTGGAAACTTTGCTGAGGCTATGGCCTGTTAGGTAGGCTGTAGGCAGTTAGGGAAGTAGTTAGGTAGGCTGTCGGCAGTTAGGGCCCCAGTTAAGTAGGCTGTAGGTAGTTAGGGTCCCAGTTAGGTAGGCTGCAGGCAGCTAAGGCCTCAGTTAGGTAGGCTGAAGGTATTTATGGTCCCATTAAACAGGATAGAAGTAGTTAGGGCCCCATTAGATAGGACAGAGGTAGTTAGGGCCCCATTAGGTAAGCTGAAGGTAGGACCACATACTCATAAAAAAGAAAAAAAAGAAGCCCGGTGAAGCCTGGTGTAAGCGTCACATTGATGTGATGCCATTGCACCGCCTAGGTCACCAGTAGAGGCTGACACCTGGTAGACTTAAGGCCTAAGGTATGAGGCCTACCAGGGTGAATAGCGGAGCTGAGTACTGACAGCGCTCTGCTTCGCTATGTCCACACAGTCCCGGGAATCAAGGGCATGAATGTCGTGACGGGGCCTTGGGTGACACTACGGCACCTCCGGGGCCCATCGGAGCTAAGAGCCCACCGGGGATTTCCCCGACAATGGCAGAATTGCTGGCCCCCAAAGAAAATGAATAATGCATAAAAGGTAGTCAGAGTCAAATATAGATCTTCCCATAAAAACAAGCCTTTTTAAAGTTACACAGTTGAGTTATGACAAACTGCTATTATCCTGAGTAACTACCATGTAGAACACAGACAACAGATAGACTGGCTGGGTATATGTAACCATGCATCTCACAGCTGCTCGAGTGTACGTAAACACGATGACTCAGTTGGGTTCAAGTTGGGGGGAATTGGGGTCAAAGTAGTACTTGGAAGTCTTGGTCATAATCTGTCAATCAATTTTGGACATGTTTTGTTATGTGACATGTTGCATTGCCTTGCTGGAAGATCCCATCTGCTGCAGGAAACACAATCAGTATGTATGGATGTTCATGATCTGCTAGGATGGATTCATACTTAAGTTAGTTGAGAGTGCCTTCCACATGGATGAGTGGACCCAGAAAATGCCATGAAAACATTCCCCAGACCATAACCCTGCCACTACCAGCTGATGTTAGTTGCATAGTGTTGTTCTCTGATGTCTCTTATCTGACATATAGTCCAAACATAATATTGAAACCGCCGCTTACCCCTTCACCGCGAATGTTCTTATCTGGGCTTCCTCTCCTTCACTGTGTAGCTATATCCAAACGTTGCTACTGCTTCCTCGTGTTACCTTCTTTCCGCTCGGAGAGCTGCCAGCCTCGCTCCTTACTTCAAACCAAGAAATCCACCACGGAAATTCCAGCGGGTTTAAGGTATTACACGATCATTTATTTAGTTCCTTCACAAGACAGCGTTAAAAAGCATCTAAACGCCGACTCATTTCGGGACCCTCAGGACCCTTGTTCACGGCATGTAAGTGCTAATACAAACATTACTTAAATAGACAAACTTAAAAACACGTCACAGCATCACATGATTATGGGTGTGCACTAAGAACTTAACCCTTAGGTAACGCAAATCCTATTGCTTCTTGGTGAGTTCATTTAAATTGCAAGGGACTTTATGCTATTGATACCACTCTCCTGGAATATATCTAGTACATATTAGGCAGCTTTTCAATAAATAAACATGGGATTGCAAAAGGTTTCATGCGATCAATACAGACTTCCCGGGGTAAATATAACATAAATTTGACAATTTTTCAGTGTATAAACATGAGATCATGTCATTTATTCATGCCTTTGGGGAAACGAGTGTCACATGTTAAAATCCAGTAAGCTTCTCGCAATCTTACTCTGTGTTCCCAATCTCCCCCTCTATGTGGCTTATTTACTCTTTCCATTATACCACACTTAAAATGCGGTTTTACCCTCATGCATTTCAACAAAATGTCTGGAAGCCCCTGATAAATGTGATTGTTTACCTCGTTTGCCTGCCTGTTGTTCCGCAATCCTATGCTTGAATTTCCTTTTTGTGCTGCCAATGAACAGGAGATTGCAATGAGTACATACTATGTAATAAATAACGTGATCTGTTTCGCAATTCACATACTGTTTCAGTTCAAATACCTTTGTATTGGTACTATTGGCGAATGTGTTGCCCTTTACTATTATGTTGCATAGGCTACATCTGTTCTTCCCACACGGGAAGCAGCCACATTGTTGCAACCAGGTGTTGTTTCTCTCACTCATGTAAGTACTGGGGGACAAATCATTCGCCAAAGTTTTACCTCTTTTTGGCACACATTTGACCCCTTCCTCCACATATTCCTTCAAGGTTGCATCCTGACGTAGAATAGATTACAACGAATATGAAAAATTAAATTTTATGGAACAAAAATCTCTGAGGATACTGAAAGAACTAGATAGGGAAAATGATGAGGAAGATGAGGATGGTGGGAAGGGAGTACAGCATAAGATGTCTAATCCATCATTTTATCCGCATCAAGCAAGGGTCCCAGCGCTTGACGCATTTCAGGAAGCAATGGAAAGGGACCTAAAAAGTATGGTAGCCAGAACCAATAAGAAGGAAGAACACAAAAAACCTAGAAATAACCTTACATATTCCCAAAGAAAGGGATTGAAAGAATTGATAAATAATAAGAATTTGATCTTTAAAAAAAACAGATAAAGGAGGGCAGATAGTCGTACTAGACGATGGTTTGTACAATAAATTGGTTCTGGAAACTTTAGAAAATAAAGACACCTACCGTAAATTGGACTCTGATCCCACTGAAAATTTGAAGGTAAAATTAGATAAATTATTGGAGGAGGGAGTAAGATTAGGAGTGCTATCCAAAAAACAAAAATCCTATTTGCATGTGAAAAACCCGGTTATCCCAGTATTTTATGGCATACCAAAAACGCATAAGGACTCATTCCCCCCCAAACTACGCCCTATACTTTCAAGTAATGGGTCCTTAAGTGAGAGACTCAGTAGTTGGGTGGATGATTGCCTCCAACCAATAGTCCGAAGTATTCCAGGCTATTTGAAGGACAGCACAAGTGTCCTCAAAGCTTTCCATGAATTTGTATGGTTTCCATCTTATACATGGTTAACTTGTGACGTTGTTAATCTGTACTCGAACATACCACACCATCTAGCGATTGTATCTTCAGAATATTTTTTGAATATGAGTAAGGAATTCTGTGATGAGGAGAAATCTTTTATCATACAGAGTGTTTATTTCCTATTACAAAACAATTACTTTAAATTTGACAGATCCTTTTACCTGCAGATAGAAGGGGCTCCGATGGGGGCGTCAGCATCCCCCGCTATTGCAAACTTATACATGGCGTGGTGGGAACAGCAGGCCGTGTATGGTTGCAGCAACCCATATGGAGATAACATCATATGGTATGGACGTTATATCAATGACCTCCTCATGGTGTGGGGTCGTGATATGGCGTCCATTCCAAAATTTGTGGGGTACCTTAATGACAATTCATATAATTTAAAATTTACCTATTCACATAATTCAGAAAAAATTTCATTCCTGGATTTAGAACTGAAAGGAGTACCAAGCTTAGGAAAAGTATATTCTAAGTTATTTAGAAAACCGCAGTGTGGAAATACACTCCTACAAGCTACAAGCAATCATCCAAAACATACAATAGCGGCGATCCCGAGTGGGGAATACATCAGAGCCCGGAGGGCTTGCTCCTTAGATGAAGACTTTCAGGAAGAAAGAGGTATTATTGATAACAGATTAAAAACTCGAGGGTACCCAACACATCTCCTAGATGAAGCATTTAAAAAAGTTGAAAATACTACACAACAGAACCTGTTATGGAAACAACGAGAGAAAAATAGTGGCAGAGTGAAAAAACAAGTAGTGTTTTCAACTAGCTATAGTGATGATTATAATAGGATAAGAGACATCTTCTATAAAAATTTACAGATTCTACGTCAGGATGCAACCTTGAAGGAATATGTGGAGGAAGGGGTGAAATGTGTGCCAAAAAGAGGTAAAACTTTGGCGAATGATTTGTCCCCCAGTACTTACATGAGTGAGAGAAACAACACCTGGTTGCAACAATGTGGCTGCTTCCCGTGTGGGAAGAACAGATGTAGCCTATGCAACATAATAGTAAAGGGCAACACATTCGCCAATAGTACCAATACAAAGGTATTTGAACTGAAACAGTATGTGAATTGCGAAACAGATCACGTTATCTATTACATAGTATGTACTCATTGCAATCTCCTGTACATTGGCAGCACAATAAGGAAATTCAAGCATAGGATTGCGGAACATCTGGCAGGCATACGATGTAAACAATCACATTTATCAGGGGCTTCCAGACATTTTGTTGAAATGCATGAGGGTAAAACCGCATTTTTTAAGTGTGGTATAATGGAAAGAGTAAATAAGCCACATAGAGGGGGAGATTGGGAACACAGAGTAAGATTGTGAGAAGCTTACTGGATTTTAACATGTGACACTCGTTTCCCCAAAGGCATGAATAAACGACATGATCTCATGTTTATACACTGAAAAATTGTCAAATATATGTTATATTTACCCCGGGAAGTCTGTATTGATCGCATGAAGCCTTTTGCAATCCCATGTTTATATATTGAAAAGCTGCCTAATATGTACTAGATATATTCTAGGAGATTGGTATCAATAGCATAAAGTCCCTTGCAATTTAAATGAACTCACCAAGAAGCAATAGGATTTGAGTTACCTAAGGGTTAAGTTCTTAGTGCACGCCCATAATCATGTGATGCTGTGACGTGTTTTTAAGTTTGTTTATTTAAGTAATGTTTGTATTAGCACCTACATGCCGTGAACAAGGGTCCCGAGGGTCCCGAAATGCGTCGGCGTTTAGATGCTTTTTAACGCTGTCTTGTGAAGGAACTAAATAAATGATCGTGCAATACCTTAAACCCACTGGAATTTCCGTGGTGGATTTCTTATCTGAAATGCCAGTGTCCATCGATTCAATGAAGAAGAAAAGATGACTCATCAGAGAAGGCAACTCTTTGCCAATCAGAGAAGGTTTGTTTTTGACACAGTTGTTAAAACTGAAGCTTTTTCTGTCAATGCAACTTTGTTAGCAGAGGTACAGTGACCATCCTTCTGCTTTAAAGCCCTATGTACAATAGGATTTACTAAACAAGTGTTTTAGATACATGTCCTTTTTCATTTGGCGGTGAAGTGCTCCACTGCAGAGTGCTGATTCACCCTCTGTAGTTGACATTATGCTCTCATATCAATGGTGCACTGCAGTTTCAACATCACTTATTCCAGATGGTGCCATTTGTCTATTCACAATACACTTACAGCAGCACACAAACAGTTCACAAACTGTGCAGTTTCAGAAATACTGCCACCCTTAGCCCAAAATAGAGAAGATTTTATCTCCTCTTAGAGTACACAAAGTCCTCTGATTACAACCATCTCTCCCCACCTCTCTCTCCTCTGTCTCTTTTCTCTATTTCTAACAATGGAGTTTGTTAACTTAACTAAATGAGAAGCTTTTATTCTTTACAGCTGTGTAGCCTCATACAGTGCTCTTTATACATTTCCTGCAGTCGTGTTCATCACTGCTATAGACCCACTTACAGCCTGAACAAGCAGTGTGAGTCTGAAGCTGGCTGTGGGTGTGTGAAACTGCATGGTGAGAAAACCCCTTTAAGGAATACTAGGCAACTGCTTAGGTCACAAAAGTTAAAATAAGATGTCGCAAAAATCCAGCTGCTCTTTTAAAAAATCTTTGATGCATAATTCCAACAAAGATATTGATGCTGAGGGTCTCTGCGGTGAGCTTCAAACACCAGCTCAAGGACTCCCACAATCGATGCTACCACAAGTTCTTCTCTTTGTAGTACAACAAAAAGTGGTCGATATTGTACCTGATTTTTTGGTTGCACTATGAATACTTATAACAATGCAGTTTTTATAAGTTGAAAATGAAAACTTCCTTGTGTTCAACTATGTCACAAAGAAGACTCGTAGACCTGTCAATCATTTTAATTGAATTTAATTGAATCAATTTAATTGAATAGCTTCAGCATTGGAGTGGAACAGCCTGGTGTAAAATTCAATCAGGAAGAAAAAAAGTTATGATTTTCTGATCAATGTGTAACCTTTTTTATGCAATCCATAATCAATAACTTGAATTACTATTTAATTTTTGTAAAAATGTTTGAAAAAATTGCGACTGAGAGTGTATGCTTATTTACTGTTTTGCCTTAGGCAAACTTAAACTCTATCAGTTCTCAATCTATAAAGCACTAAAACTTAACTTTTATTATATATAACACTTAACCTCTATGCACACTATTTTAAAAACCTTTTTCTTCCCTTAATCCCCTCATGCCCCCTCTGCTCCTTCTTTGTCCCTCACTTTCCCAGTGTTTTGCAATGATGATAAGTATTGATCACATGAGGCCACAGATTCTATTTAATTAATTGGGACATATTTTTATTTTGCATGAAGAGTTTGTTAGCAACCAAATCATGTAATATATACACTTACGTTGTTATGACGAGACACAGCTTGGGAATAAATGCCATCTATTTATGTATACATTTATTATTTCTACCGACTATGTCAATTTTATGTTGGCCCATGCAAGTACAATAGAGGATGACTGTACTAGCATTAATGCACATTTCTATTGTAACGTAATGAATCAGGTAACTAACTGAGATCTGTAAGAAAGAATATTTAGTGGAGAAAGTGGGAGGTGAAATTGCGGGAGGAGGGGTGGGAGAATCATAAGGCCCGAAGCTCTATTAAAATTAATATGCATATTAGATATAGAGGGGAAGAGGTTTATAGGAAGGGACAAAGATAACAATGTACTGTATAATGGAGTATATATTCCTAATGAATATGCATTTAGATATAGAGAGGAAAAGGTTTATGGGAAGGGACAAAGTTAGTAGTGTGCTGTAAAATATAATACCTATTCTGCTTAGTCCGTTTTAGGTGAGCCACGCAGATGTAATAATGTGAGAGAAGTTGGACGGAAGCCCGTCACAGTTAGGGCAGAAATGTCCACTGGTACAGTGCGCGGGTGCGGGCGGCATAGTAAGATGGGGCGGAAGCCCGCTATAGAGATGGTAAATTTTCCTGAGGAATGTTGTTCATAAGAATGCGGCAGCAGCTGCTATCAGTATGCATGCAGGAGAGAAAAAGGGGGGGGATGGGTATTGTTGAATCTCTGGTGGCCAATTGGCGAGCACCTGAATAGGGTGTGTACCAAAGATCATATAAAAGAAAATGAGCTAGACCTCATGGGACCGGACCTCTATCCCCTGATGAAGCCAGTTAGCTGGGGAAACATGTTATGGAGGTCAGGCATGACATTTTAATTTGTGATTTTCTACCTCTTTCTACTCTACTGTGTTACCCGCTGCAGAGGGTCTCACAAGGAAATCTTATATATTTCATGCCCATTAGATTAGGGATGACTGCCCAAGTAAGATGTTTGGGATTCATTTTTGGAGCTAGCAGATCACTGTATATATAGGGTTTCCCTGTTAATAGCTTGTGCTCCACCAGACTTGATAATAGAAAAGGAGTTAGGCTATGTCTATATTGCATCAGACAAAAAACGGCCCAAAAGCGGCCATTTTTTCTCCGATGCAGGACCGCGGCTTTTGTTACAAAGTGTGACAAATGTACAATTGTATTATATGGGAAGACGGCAAGAAAACCAGAAGCGGCGGCGTATTATACAACATTTTGTATAATACGCCGCTGCCGAAAGACAGGCAGAGAAAAGACAAGCTGTGTAGACAGCAGCTCGTCTTCTCTATTGCCGTCTATGGGGCCGCACTAACGATTGTATCTGCGGCGCTTTTAAAAAAACGAAAAGCGCCGGAGATACGATCGTTTTCTTATGTAGTGTGGACATAGCCTTATTCCTTCACTATTAGAAAGGGACAATTTGAGAGGTTAGAAATCAGGTTTTTAAAATAGTGTGTATAGAGGTTAAAGGGGTTGTCTCGCTACGAAGATCATAGTTGAAAATGTAGGGACCAAAAATCTAAGGATGTACGGCCTTGGTTACCATTAGCAAAGTGCTATGGTTTTAGAGAACGGGCTGGATTACTTGTGCTTAGCAACGGAGTTTGTTTACTGGTCGGGGAAGTATTCTGTCTCGCCCAGGTCGCAAACGAGAACGCGCATGCAAATAAAAGGCAGTGAAGAGGTCCTGGCAATGCACAGGATGTGTGTATTGGCAGGGGGACCCACGGAGGAGAGGCAGTGAAGAGGACTGGCAGGAATCTGTGTAATGGCAGGGGGACCCACGTAGGAGAGGCACTGAAGAGGACGGGCAGGGATGTGTCTATTATCAACCACAGGCATCGGTGGGGGGTGTTGGCAGCTACATGCACAGAGGAGAGAAAGAGAGAGAGATCACTGACTGCAAGCAGAGGTGCTTCGGGGGACGGTGCGATTCACTGACTGTGCAGTCAGTGATCTCTCTCTCTTTCTCTCCTCTGTGCATGTAGCTGCCGACACCCCCCACCACTCCCCACCGATGCCTGTGGTTGATAATACACACATCCCTGCCAGTCCTCTTCACTGCCTCTATTCCGTGGGTCCCCCTGCCAATACACACTTTTTTCTCTTGCTAGATTCCCATTTTTTTTTTAGACTATTTGAGAGTGTATGCTTAACCTAGGGTGTAAAATACACTCAAGAAAATAAAATTAACTAGACAATGGCACTGATCAAGCGATGGCATATACCAGGTTATGTGGTTGCTATGTTGGATGGATAAATAAGGGTCAAGTTTGGAGCGAATTTGACAAAGGTAATGACATGACTACTGGATCAGAGCATTACTAAAACATCTTGTGAGGTGGTGAGACTTGCTGAAATAGACTACTTAGTGCCAAGTAAGTAAGCCATTTTGGCACCATTTTGGAGTAAATGGCTGTTAGCACAAGTGCTATGGTTAACAGTTAATTTTTGTGTGTGGGTTGCTTAAAGGGAACCTGTCACATAGATTATGCCCCCCTCACTGAGGACAGCACAAGCTAGTGACAGACATGCTGGTTCCAGCACTGTGCCCCTTATTCTGTAAGACGCAGCAGTTTTAGAGCATTTACCCCTAAAATCTTATTCATGAGTAGGTGTTAGCCCCGCCCACCAAATGCTAGCCCCGCCCACTGACAATTATTCACCTGTTTCTACCTATTCAAAGTAATAGGTTTATCAGTTGAGGTGGGCGGGGTTAGCCTCAGATGGGCAGGGTTTGAAAAAAAACTGACTTTTCGAATGACTCTTCTGGCTGAAAACTGCAGATTTGAGCATTAAATACAAGAAAACTACAGCATCTTACAGAATAAGGGACACAGCACTTGAAACAGCAGGTCTGACACTAGCTTGTTCTGCCTTCAGCAAGGGGGCCATAATCTATGTGACAGGTTCTCTTTAAAGGGGTTTTCTCACTACGAAGATCATATGTGTAATGATGGGGACAGTAAAAATAGTCACTTTTGCATTTGGTTTGTTTTATTCAAATCATTTAGTATAGCAGCTATGAGCTAACCTGTGTGTTCTATACCTAAAACTGCAAGGAGGCCACACCTCCTTTGCTGTGATTGGCTGCAACCCACCCCTGGATGATCCACCCCCTGGATGGGACAACCCTCTAATGCGGTATTGGCTGTCCTATGCTATCTGTGCTCACTCCCCTTTGATCTATGTCCAACTGAAAGTGAAACTGGTAAAGGGACAGCTCTGATATGAAGGATCTGGGCAATGCTAGATTCACACCCCCACCCATAAAACACACACATAATACACTCTGCTAGACATAATGACAAGATGTCACTGTATGTAATATTAGGGGTCTGTATTTATAACTGTTTACACTAATGCAGGTGTTCTGGTTACAACGAGCTTGAGGAGCGAGATAACAGCTCTGCAGATATTAGAACTGACCATAGAAGGAGGTCTGCAGAGCTGTGACATCCTCTCCCTTCCACTGCTTACACATAACAAGGACTGGGGAGGGAGCAGGGTCACTTAGGAGGTATGCCACCAATCTTCAGTAAGCGAAGACATGCCTACTGAGAGGAGAGACCCCTTTAACTTGGAGCCAAAAAATGTGTGTAGGAAATATGGTTAATGAGGAAAATAGACAGAATCTACTAAAGTAAGGAAAAGCAGGGCTGATCTTTTGGGCAGTGTACTGTATATACATGGCAACAGAGGTAATTGTGGCTATTACAACCATTTGTAGACACTGTTAAAGACGATTGTCTGAGAACTTTCATTTCCATACATTGCACAAAATCACAGTATCAAGGCAGCACAAGGTACAATTGTTGTTAAGGGAAACAAAGAGAAAAGGGCAGTGTTGGTTAAACTGAATAATCTTATCATGGTGCCCAGATGACAAAAAAGCTATAGCAGACTCTTTAGATTGTTCTTGTCTTTCTCAAGCTCCATACACTGTAGACATTAAAGAGGTTTTCAAAGGTTTTTAAAAACCTCCCCACTACATCCCACTGTGCTTAAATAGAAAACACCCATATTTATCTCTGCCATCACCAATGTTCCAACATTGCCAGAGCTCCAGTGTACGCTTCCTCCCACCTTCCCTAACTGATGACGTCACGATCATGGATCACATAATGCTGCAACTAATCTCTGGCCTTAGCAGTCACATGCCTGCATGTACAACATGTGACCACAGAGGTCAGTGATTGACTTCAGCATCATGTGACCCATAAATGTGATGTCACAAGCTAGGGATTGGTGCTCTGGAATGCTGGAACAGTGGTGATAGGAAAGGTAAGTATGGGTAAATTTTCTATTTATGTGTAGTGGAAGGTGAAATGTTTTTTTTTTGTTTCGTTTTGGGAAAAAACTTTTTAATGCCCATAGTGCAAGCTCTGAAGTATGAAACTTGAAAAAAAAGAGTCTGCTATAACTTTTTTGTCATCTTGGCGCCATTAAAAAAATTGTTCAACATAACCAAAAATGCCTTGTTATCTTTGTTCTCATTGGCTATGTACCTGTAAATAGCTACTAAAGGGATATAATCTGCCTATTTTAACCTCTGACTATATATTTATAGTACTATATGCAAGTCATTCATATAAAAGGCAAACCATATAATTTAAGGCTGGGCCAGAATCCTCCATTATGGCTTTCATTTGACCTAATACGGGTTTCCTTTCTGATGTGCCATGTGTATTTTTTTAGACATTGTTTATATTGAGTATCGCATACTTTAGTATGTAAGCATGGATGTGCATTGCCATGACTGTTCACTATCAGTTTTACTCATTTTTACCAGTTCTCTGAGTATGTACATCTGTTATAAGGCGGTTTTCATTTCTCTTTTGACCTGTTTATTTGATCATTTTTTCAGCACAACGTCTAGAACATTTACCAAATCTCAGAGGAACAGATAGGAGTTCACTACTCCTCCCTACAGGTCTCAAACCTGAGACTGTGAACCAGGAATTCTACTAAGATTAAAAAAGATTTGATATTGCCCACCATACACTCCAGATAAAATTAATTATGTTGACAAATGTAGTGTCACACCGTGTTCTCTCCCAGTCCCAAGATACCAACTGTAATTAAATTGCTATGCCAGTACAAATAGCAAGGCCTATGGTATATAGAAAATTGTAGATATTACACCCTACAAAAATAGAAGCTCTTTAGGTCAGTAACCTCTTTCCTGTTGCATAGTTTACTGAATATACTTTGGTGTTTTGCATTGTGTTCTGCTTTGAATTGTAATTTAAATATGGTACTCATTTCAATGTATGCAGTGTAACCTACAAATTTCAGTTTAACACTGCAGCTATAATCGCTATAAAAATTTACTTTTATTATTCACAATATATATTAAATGTATATTACTAAAATTATGAATTCCAATTAATCAAAGGAAGAAATTGATAAAGTTAAAACATTAACAGAGTTCAATATTTGAAAAAAAATAATTAATTTTGATTGACCGAGTCTGATGTTTTTGTGCTAATTTGTGCTTTGCATTAAGTATCCTTGCTTCTTTTCAGCTAAGCACCAGCATTTCCTGTTTGAAAGATGTTTCCATCTGCCATGGAAAACTAAATGCCCCAGGATCCTCTGCTGTGGTTTGTCTATCTTCCTTCTTCCCAACCTAAGTGTCTTTACACACCTGTTGTTTCCTAGTGCTGACTTGGGAGGCAAGACCAAACGGATGTGGCTTTAAAGTTTGCCCTAAAAAAAGCTAAACATTTGGTTACCAGATCTTCTGGGCTCAACACAGAGCTATTTTCTGTGTGTCAAGACACAGAGCTACAAAGCGTACTGCAATTAAACAGCTGATGTAGAACACATATCACTACTGTGATATGTGTTATAAAACCCAATGCTTTGTATAATTTTTGCAGTTATTCTTCAGCTGATGTAGAACAGCAGGAAACACACAGAAATGTTATTGAAAGTACATGAAGAAACCACTTACCTTTGGGAGAGATGTTGTTTAATGTTTTATTTTCCCTATTGGAATATTTTAGCATGTCAGACTATTATGTAAAAGATTCTCTTTTGCAAGAGAATGGTTGCAAATAGTAATTGGAAATAAAGTTGCATAGATATATAGTACAGGGAAGGCATCAGCAGGTACGCTCAAAGTGTATAGCGTTGTCTAACAGGATTGTCCCATTCAATCATGATTCAGCAAAAACAAAAGAAAGTGAGAAGAAGTTGTTATCGGCAAGGAGATCATAAGCAGGTGTCAATGAGAAGAAATCAAGGCAGGTCATAAGGTTCCAGATAAAGGGTACACTAAGGGTATGTTCACATGGGGTAATTTGGGTGCGCATTTTGCTGCATATTTGCGCTCTAATATGGGCGAGATGCATGTCGAAATTCCGCTAATCCATATTCTCATAGAGACCTATGGATTACGCCTCCTTTCCCCACTCGTACAATATGATTGTATTTTACATGCGGGGAGATAAGTGACGTGTTAATTACTTGCGGAGAATATGCGCTGTGAGTGAAGAATGTCAATGGGGCTGGCGCAGGAGTACGCGTGTATTAGCGCGAGCTCCTGAAACATAAAATGTACTGTGGCGCGTACTGTACACACCACAGTACATTGTGTGAACATACCCTAAACGCTGAACAAATAGTAAAACTCATCAATGTAAAAGAAGAGAAACTATATTCTGCCTATAACACCTATGGTCACAATTAGAGATGGGCGTATTGATTCTAACGAAGTGGAATTCGTTTAGAATTTCAGGAAAACTTCGGTTCAGAGACTGGCGGGATTCTGTGACGTCACCGCACTATATAAGTCCGGGCGCGGCGCTGGGAACTCACACTCCTCTTACTGTACTGATTAGGGAAGGTTCTGCCGCGGCTGCTTATGATATCTCTTACTAAAGAACTCATTTTTATACAGCAATTTTTGGGGGTGTCACAGCTTGTCTCAGAGACTGCTTCTCTTAACGTTCTATTTCTGATTTTGTGGGGTATTGGATCTGAAGTCCAGTGTGCGTCCACTGTAGCTGCATATACATTTTAATGCTATCTGCTCACAGCACATTGAATATCCAGGGGTGATCTAAGCCTGTTCCTGTTGTATTCATTTAAAGAAACAGCGTTTTTACAATACAAATACCACTTAATTTTTGGCTGCTCAATTCTTTTGCGCAATTTACATCCAGGGGTTAATTAATCGTTGTTCTGCTGTTGTGGTGACTAAAATAATCCGTCTTTTTCACCGGCAAAAAAGTCATTTTTCCTGTAGCATAATTCACAAGCGAAGGTTAATTACAAGTTTTTCTCTTGTTGTGTAGCGTAAAATACACGCCATTGTAGCACGCTACAAAGCTGGTAGTTTTTGGTTTGCTCAATTCTTTTGCGCAATTTACATCCAAGGGTTAACTAAGTATTTTTCTGCAGTTGTACTTAGTAAAAGAAACGTTCTTTTTCACCGCCAAAGAAGCAATTTTGCCTGTAGCATAATTCATATCCGAACGTTAATTAAGCCTGTTTGTGCTTTTACATTCAGTAAAATACACAGTGTTTTTAAACGACACATACAAGTAAATTTTTTCTGGCCATTTGTGGAGCGCAATTTATATCCAAGGGTTACCCAAGCTTGTTACTGGGTTCATTTGGAGTCAAATACAGGGTGTGTATTTATCATATACAGATATCTTCATCAAACAGTGTCTGTACATTTTAGAACAAACAGTATGTCAGACAGAGAGTTGGCAGGCTCTTCACTTGCGAGTGGCAGTGGCACAAACATTCCTGGAGAATGCCTAGGTCGCAGTACAGCAAGTGGACGTTGCAGCAGGGGTCACTCGGTGAGGCCACAACTGCTGCTGTCATCTAGCGGCCGTGTGTTGTTCAGCAACCCAATGGTTCTTGATTGGTTGACTAGGTCATCCACTTCCTCCCAGATAACATCTGACAACCCCAGCCAAGAGTTGGTGGGAACATCAGACACAACCCTTAGTTGGCATGGCCTGGGAGCGGGTCAGCGGCCCTCACCTGTCCTCAACCCGCCTTTGTCCCATCCGGTTCCCTCAGCCAGAGATCTACTATGTGGTCTGGGCTCAGCGCCACTATATAGCGAGAATGAACAATTTGAGGAGGGCAGTCAGCAGCACTTGGCGGGGGAAAAGAAATGGGGCCAACCCCCCCCTGCTTCTTGCAGTAGGGGGCAAAGTATAGTGTTTGGGTGGCATGGGAGGTCATGTTGTGGGGGGGGTCATTTCTGATACAAGGCCCGGTTTGAGGACAGAAGTGACAAATAAAACCAAATAGATGATGTTATAGCGACCGCCCCTTGGGGGGGGTTGAGGAAAGGGCTTCATCATCGTCAGGAGAAGAGGGCGTAGCTTGCGCTTTGGGCGCGGCGCAGCCAGCAAGTGGGTTGTGGGGCCCGTGGTCAGCAGGTTTAGGCAGTGTGGGGGTCGGGAGCCAAGCGGCCCCCCGGGGAAAAAAACCCTGTTGGGCGGCCCAAGAAATTTAGCGGCAAAAGGGGCCCCAGCGGGGGCGGGCAGCGGGGCAGTTTTAAATCAGTGCGGAGCTTTTGGGCTAAAATCAGTATGGGCCCGGTGTGGAGTTCTTTTTTTAAGTTACCGGGGGAGCCGAATAGGGGGTTATGTAAATCTGTAGACAAAAAGTGAAGCGGGGCCCGGGAAAGCTAACGTTGGCACCATGGCCCTGTTTTAAAACACATGCAGCGCCCACCATCCATTTGGCCCGGGGGAGAAACGGGGCCCTCAGATGTGGTGGTCCATCCTGCCGCCGCGAACAGCAGCAGCAGGGGCCCAGTGGCCCCGAAATCCCTTTTGCCCCCAGTCAAGGCTCCACCACCTCTGCAGAAGGGACGTTTCTTTTTGACAAATTTCCCGGCCCAGTTTGTCCTGTTTTTGGCTACATGGGCGCGTTGTTAAAGGGGAGGCGTTTCCCAAGAGACAAAAATATGGTAAAACCCAATCCTAGGTGCAAAGTGCCGTGCTCCTGTCCAATTTGGGTTGGTACTGCAGCCCCCCCTTTTTCCCAAAAATGGGGGACTTTGCCCATTAGGGAATTTAAATGGCTTGTGCCAAAGCCGAGATGGGGGAGTTCCAAAGGGCCAAAATTTTTTTTCCCAAAAAAAGGGCATTTTCCACCCTTTTTAATAAATATGTAGAAAAAAGAAGGGGGGCCAGCCCTTTGGCTTTTTGGGTTTTTGTTCCTGTCCCAATTTTCCGCCTCCCCCTTCCTCCCCCCCCCCAAAAAATCTCAGCCTCCAAAAGTACTGCCCCATCATCCCATGTGTAGGGCACAGCGGGGGCACGAAATTTTCAAACACCGGGTTTTGCCTCGGGGGAAACAAAAAGCCCCAAAGGGGGAGGAACGGGCCCCGGGGTCTTGCAGCAAAAAAACGTTTTTTGGGGGTTTCACCCGGCCCTCCCAAAGGGAAAACCATGGTGAGGGGAAAAAAATTGGGGGGAACATGGTGCCGTTGCTGCACAGGAGGGATGGTCCATGCGCGCTGCATGGCGCTTTTGTTCTTTGTGGTTGGGGGAAATTTTCCCTGAAGTTTTCCACCAATTTTTCAGAAGTTTTTTGAAAATGGCCCGGAAACTGGGGCATGCACTTCATCCATTCCCACAAAGCCAGGAAAAACCCCCCTCCCAGTTGCGCGGAAGAAGGGCCTTTCCCAACACACTTTTGATATGCGATGTTTTTCCCCCCATTGGAATTTCCGCCTGCACATGTTAGGGCCCACTGTATGAACAGAGAAAGGCCATTAAGAAATTTTTTTATGATCCCGGTGGGGAAAGAGTACTCCCCTGTGTAAATTTGATGTCAGCCAGTGGCAGTCATGCGTGACACCCGCCCTTTGTGAGGCCCTTTTAGGGAAAGGGGCCCTTAAATTTTTCAGTCGCCCGGACTACGGGTTTAATAACGTCATTCCCCTTTCATGTCCCGGAAAAGATGGAAAAAAAACTGTCTGGGCCAGGGGACTGGGGGACGTGGCGACTACATTCACGGCCCCAAAAAGTCCGGGGGGGACTGAAATGGAGGAGGAGGAGGGGCATTGGAAACAGAAGCATTGTTGGTGAAAAAGTGGAATTTTTTACCCAGGTTTACAGAGAGGGGAGCAGGAGCAGTGGAGGAGGTAGATGGAGATGGGGGAAAATGAGGCAGATGACCCCCAAGCAAACCCGGCAAATTTTACAATGGAGATGCGGCAGGGAGCCCCTTGGAAATCACTTTTGCAGGGCCCCAGCTGGGTGATTTGCTGGCTAGGACAGCCAAAAAATTTTGCATTTGGGGAGAGGGATCCTTTTTGGCTCCTTCCCATTGGACCCTTTATATCGGGTTTCCCAAAATGGGAGCTTTTTCCCAGCTGCTGAGGGGGAGGCAAACTCAAATACTTTTAGGGAAATCCTCCCTAGTCTTTGGGGCCGTTTCCTTTTGTTTTGGGATGTCCCCCCTCTGGGCAGGTTGACCGGGGGGGTTTTTCAGCGCTACGTACTACTGCCGCGGCTGCTGGGGAAAGGGTGGGGGGGTAGGAGCAGTACCCGTTCATCCCCCAGCAACCCAAATCTGGAGGGAAATGTGGCAGCTTCCTTCACCCACCTAGTGAGGAGGATAGTCGCCAGCAGCAGCAGCAGGACCTGGAGCTGTCCCTGAACCAACAGGTGGTGACCTACTTGGACAGCACTCTGCCACCCCAGTTAGAAGATCCGCTGGACTACTGGGCAGCCAAACTGGATGTGTGGCCGCAACTTGCCGAGTTTGCAGTGGAGAATCTGTCCTGCCCGGCCAGAGCGGGTGTTCAGTGCGGCGGGGGCCATCGTTACCCCAAGGAGAACCCGCTTGTCCACGGGAAATGTGGAACGACTGACCTTTGTCAAGATGAATCAGGTGTGGATCGGCCAGGATTTCCACACACCAATGCCTTAGGCGTCAGACTACATCAGCCATTGACGCCTCACCCAAACTGTGAGAAATGCGTCTGGGTTCAAACTACCTGCCTCAGCCACTATTCTGATGCCGCCACCCGCCTGATGCCACACATCTGCTGACAATTTCTCCATCTGCCACCAACCATCTTTACCAGGGACTGGTATTGCCACCCACCTCCACACTCTGTCATTGTGCCACTCTATGACCTCATGCTGCTGTTGCTGGTGCCTTGACATCCACACTGTATCATTGTGCCACTCTGTGGCCTACTCCAGTTTTTGCCACCTCCAGAATGTCATTTTGCCACTGTCTGACCTCATGCTGCTGCTGTGGCTGCTGCCGTGACCTCCAAACTGTGTAATTGTGCCACTCTATGGCCTACTCCTGTTTTTGCCACCTCCAGAATGTCATTGTGCCACTGCCTGACCTCATGTTGCTGCTGCCGTGCCCTCCACACTGTCATTGTGCCACTCTGACCTCATGCTGCTGCTGCTGTAACCTCCACACTGTGTCAGTGTGCCACTCTGCGGCCTACTCCTGTTTTTGCGAACTCCTGAATGTCATTGTGCCACTGCCTGACCTCATGCTGCTGCTGTGACCTCCACACTGTGTCATTGTGCCACTCTGTGGCCTACTACTGTTTTTGCCACCTCCAGAATGTCATTGTGCCACTGTCTGACCTCATGCTGCTGCTGTGGCTGCTGCCATAACCTCCACACTGTGTCATTGTGCCACTCTGTGGCCTACTCCTGTTTTTGCCACCTCCAGAATGTCATTGTGCCACTGCCTGACCTCTTGCTGCTGCTGCCATGCCCTCCACACTGTGTCATTGTGCCACTGTCTGACCTCATGCTGCTGCTGCCGGGACCTCCACACTGTGTCAGTGTGCCATTTTGTGGCCTACTCCAGTTTTTGCCACCTCCAGAATGTAATTTTGCCACTGTCTGACCTCATGCTGCTGCCACCGTCACCTCCACTCTCTGTCATTGTGCCTCTCTGTGGCCTACTACTGTTTTGCCACCTCCAGAATGTCATTGTGCCACTGTCTGACCTCATGCTGCTGCTGCCGTGACCTCCACACTGTGTCATTGTGCCACTCTGTGGCCTACTCCAGTTTTTGCCACCTCCAGAATGTCATTGTGCCACTGTCTGACCTCATGCTGCTGCCACCGTCACCTCCACTCTCTGTCATTGTGCCACTCTGTGGTCTACTACTGTTTTGCCACCTCCAGAATGTCATTGTGCCACTGTCTGACCTCATGCTGCTGCTGCCGTGCCCTCCACACTGTGTCATTGTGTCACTCTGTGGCCTACTCCTGTTTTTGCCACCTCCAGAATGTCATTGTGCCACTGTCTGACCTCATGCTGCTGCTGTGGCTGCTGCCGTAACCTCCACCATCTGTCATAGTGCCACTCTGTGGCCTACTCCTGTTTTTGCCACCTCCAGAATGTCATTGTGCCACTGTCTGACCTCATGCTGCTGCTGCTGCTGCAGTCACCTCCACACTCTCTCACTAATGTTGCCACTTCAGCTCTCAGCTTGTTTTTTTCCAGCTTTCTCTGCCATGACTTTATCAAGCTACATTCCCCCTTCAGTTTTTTGGTCAGTTTTGCCCTCTTAAGTGCCCAGGGAATTTTAGAGTGAAGCGATTCTAAGAGCGGCGGCAGTCATGTGCGTGTCATACTAAAACACAACATTGTATGAAGACCAAACCACGCTCCCTCTGCATATTTAAGCATAGCACAACGTTCGACAGCACCATGCAGGCTCTGTGCAGCCTGGAAATAGCTGTTTTTTAATGTGATTCGTCCCGAAGTAATTCGGACCGAATTTATTTTTGTCGGGAAATTCGGCGAAGTGACCGAACCGAATTTTTTGAGAAATTTGCCCATATCTAGTCACAATCCTATAGAGCATTACTTCCTTTTGGCCAGGTAAATTTATTGTTTCATCAACAGCAACAAAAATTAGTGTTTGTGTTTAAGTATGAGGGCATACACAGTCTAAAAGCATTTAATAAGTAACTGCCAGTATGTTTTATTAGTATGATGATTTTATTAAAGGCTACATTCATTAATTGCTGCAATTGTCTAGGACACAATCAATAGTCATCCTAGATAATTAATTTAGGCTACATTGTTTTCGTTTACATTGGCAAAAAATATTTTTTAGGTTCTAGAATTCTGGTTTACAGAATGATTTATACTGTATTTTAAAATGCCTGGGACTTATTAAACGTATATTTAAAATGATGCCCATTAGAGAACAATTATAAGGAAAGGTTAGGACACAGGTTAAATGTGGCCTTTCCATAAAATAAATTGTTCTGCATACTTTGTCTAAAGCATCTCGGTGGTATTAAGGTCAATTCTCAGTTTGACCTTTGAGGGGAAACATTAAAGTGTTTGTAGAAGAGAACAAAAAATCCATAGAAAGATAAATCTATCTGCAAAGCTCAGCTCTGCATAGATATATTTAATCATGACAAAACTCCAGAAATGAAAGTTGATAGGACCCAGTTATTCCGCTCTTATGCTTTACAAGGTGCTGTATATTTCAATTGTGTAGTGCCCTGGGGAGTAGCTAGTACTGGGTCCCATACGAAACTTTTAAATGGGAACAGCCCCTCTTTCCTAAGCAGATATTAGCTCAATTTGAAACTTAGGGTAAGTTGAATAAAAATACACTACTCCTGCAGGCATTTCTGGCATGAACTGGTAAATTATCTAAACATGCATGGACTTTCCACACACATCCTCCCATATTTACAGTTTCAAGGGGGGGCATAGAGATGTCACATCCAAGGGGTACATAGGTACGAACTGAATAGCGGGTATTGGGATCCTCTGGGCCACCGGGGGTAGCTATCCGGGGTGAAAGGTGAAGGAACAAGGACACGGGGAATAGGCAAGTTACAGTCACAGCAGGTGTAGCCGTAGGCAGGTAACCGAGTACTTGACACAATGACAGACAGGTACAAACATGCATAACCGTTGTCAGGTAACAGAGTCCAAAGCAGGTAACGGACTGGTACAATGTCAGGAAAACAGCAGGAAATAGACTGGTGCAATGGCAGGAACAGCAGGAATTAACTGGTACAACCGCAGGAGTAGAAGCAGGTAACACAGCGGTTAACTGTAGGTCAGACAGCAATGCTTCCTGCTATACTGAAAGGAACTTTATACTTTGACGTGGGACTGATCTGGCTGGATTTTGTGGCAGTAGTCTGTTGGACTATAAGTAACTGCAAGTATTAATGAAATATTGACTGAATATGTCCTATTGTATCTTACATAAATTTGGATAAGTATAGAAAAAGTAATAATCGTAATTTATATAGATTTTGAAGCTTTAACTGCGGGAGCCATGGATTAATACAGGAACAACAGAAAGCAGCAGCAGTGGTCTAGACCTCAGATGGACATTAATGAAATGACACAGGAGCAGAGATGGGAAGTTCCCTATATCCGGTAAGGTTATAGGTCATTGACCAGGAAGTGTGTGCACCCCCTAAGAGTATGTTCACACGGCTTAATTTATCACGCATTTCACCATGTATTTTGCGGCGTACTGCGCTTAATACGCAGGGAAAGGCACCCCATAATTATGGGAATTCATAGCTCTCATAGAGAACTATGGATTACGCCTCATCCCCCCATGAGTACAATACTATCGTATTGTACGTGCGGGGAGATAAGTGACATGTCAATTATTTGCGAGGTTACGCGCCACGAGTAATGCATGTCTATGGGGCTGCCGCCCGGCCGCCCCCACCCTCCCCGCACCGTGGGAGTACGTGCCGATCAGCACAAGCTCCCAAAACACATGATGTACTGCGGCGCGTATTGTACGCACCGCAGTAAATCGGTAAACAACCCTTTAGGTTTAGGGCCAATTAGAGTGATCAAAAAACTCTATTGAACCAGAGGGCAGTGGAATTTTAAATTTTTTAGATGCAGCTGCATCTGCATCGCTCATAAAATGGAACACAATGAGACAATCTGCTCAACCATATAACATCGGGTGCCCAGACACATCAGAACTGAGCTTTATTTGCAGATTCAATTTTTATACATTTTGGGAGTTCTCCTCAGCACAAAGTAAGGTAGATAATGTGAAAACTATGTTTTACTCTCGGGTCAGAGCGATTTAGGGCCAGTGTCTTGTTTCCAAATTTGGTATCTTGAAATCAGCAAACACGACTTTCTTCGGGTTTCCCTTAAAGATGGCAAATATATCAATTGTCCAAATTCAGCTGTTTTCACATTAACGCTTTCCTGACTGCCATCCTTAACAGTCCCCCCTTTGAACTCTTCATGCCGAGTCGGGGTCCTCAATCCAAGGTGGGGATAGCTAATTTTTCTTGGGTGTTGCCCGGGCCGACGGGGGGTTGCCCGAGAATGATTTCTTTAAAAATCAGAATCCCCAAAATATTCCCCCCCGGCACCCCAAAAAAAAGAGACTCCGCATACAGTTAAATCGGACACAGATGGAGTTACAAAAAGAGAAATGAAAAAAATAAACAGTTTTTATTTCCAAATCAATATAGTCACTTGTCGTAACCTTCTATTGGTTCTTCTCACAATTCTCGCATAATTTTGCACTGCAAACAAAAACCTTTAAACCCCAAAATATCTGCAATAAAAAGAAAAAATGATTATTTCCACATCCTTTTAACTTGTATCATTATTTTTTTCACTGTTACTGGGATAGGCTAAGTATACGGAGCTGGCAGCATGAGAGGGAGAGGATTGCATCCCCAGCAATCATAAAGTTAGGGTATCTGCTAATGCCCCCTGTGATGTTAATTAGCTTATTTTCATTTTTGTCAATCATTATTCAGCTATTCCACACCCCCACTACGGGATCATAACCCCAAAGCCCCTCCACGGCACCCTTTTTACTTTTTTTTGCCCCTTAAAACCTTCTTACAAGACGCGTGTATCCAGTTGGGTTTTTCCTTCCAGTTTTACCGAAGTACAGTAGTTAGTAAAGCTTGGAAGGGGACCTTCAAACCATGTACTAAAGGGTTTCCCGGACTTTTTTTCTTTAGCATTACAAAGTCCCTGGTTGGATCATGTGCCCCCAGCTGCACCGGCTGGAATGGGAATAAAATAAAAAATTTATGCACCTTATTCAAATATTTTTGAAAGGGCCCTGCACATATAAGTCAGTGAAACACATTGCACTTTTGAATAAAAGGGGTACCTTTTCGGTCTGATTCAATTATTTCGGGAAGGGCCAAAATCGATAAAAAACTTCGTCATTGTGTTTTTTTTTTTTGTTCTTTGTTTTTTTGGTTTTTTTTGCAACATTTTCTTTCTGTGGTTTAGCAATGGGAGGTTTTTTGGGCCAACCTGAAACACATCAGCAGACTAATGCATACTCATGGGGTCCCAACCTTTTGAAGCGTATTTATTTCTTCTGCACTCACTGAAAGGGATACAAGGTTTTGGGGAAGTTTGACGGGGGTCTTAACCACCTGCCCGGGATTATTTTCAAGACAGTCCTGGCAAGAGACATACCTTGGGGCCATTAGTGGAAAAACAAGGAGCATCTACTTCGTTGACTAATTCTATCATGGCATTCTTTCCCAAATGATGGGGGTGGGTAAGGGGACCAAGGCTTGGGAAACAAAGCTCGGGGGGGGGCAAAGCCTCGTCCCATCCCCCCATAGCCCGTTGCTTAGGCTGGCACCCTGCTTCACCCCAAAATTCCTCTCTTTTCCCCTTTAGGCCGATTCGATGTCTTCAGAGCCCTGTGGCTGATTCAGGGGGGACTTTTCCTTGTCAAGGGCTATTGCTCCTGTCCCTATCTGGCGCCTCTCTACTGCCTGATCGCCCTCTCATTTCCCGGGTTTTGCCTGCTCTGCGATAAAATTCCTGGGCCTTTCCAGATGGGGCCAAAATCATAGCCACTCCAAAACATAGGAGAAGTCGTGTAAATATTCCCTTCCTTACCCCCTGCATTGCAAAACCCCCCCGTGAGCCAATGATTCAGCTTTTTGGGGTGAGACTGAGGGGCAAACGACCTGCCTTGATGTCTAATGTTGGGCACAATAGCATAAACCCTTACAAATTTTTCCATCTTCCCCCCTATATCAGACCCATCAACAAAAAATTTTAAATTCAGGGTTCTGAGTGGTAAACTACAACGAAACAAGACCTGCTGTTCCTGCTCCATTAGTTGGAGACAGTCATGGCAATGGGGATACAGATACCCCATCCTTATTCCCCCCTTTTGAATCCTCCCCAATCGGGGGAAGTAGCTGGATTCAACCCCCGGTGCAAACAAAAGGTAATTTTTGGGGAGGCATCAGGAAGCACACTGTAAATCGCAAATTGGCTGCCATTAAAAATGGGGTTTTTTTTGGACCTGGTTTTAAAACCCAAAAAATCAGTGGAGTGTAAAAGTCCAAGGGGTTTTCTAACACATTTTAAGCATTTATCCACCAAATTTCCCCCCCCCCACCGCTATGGCAAAAAACACAAACTGAGCTCCTTTCGTTACTGGGAGTTTGGCGAAAAGTATCTCCGGGCCTATTCCGAGTCCCTGCTTTTGCGTGAGAACTCCTGTACATGGCCTAACCTTTCAGTGAGGAAAAGGAAATGGTATTCAAATTAGGGAGACCTAATTATTTAGGTTTTCTAAAATGGTGGCGACATTTCCCTTCCTGGGGGCCTTGGCTTCCTTTAAGTCAGCCTCAATACCCTTTTCTAAATTGTAAATTTGGGTAGGTCATGCCAATTAAGCCCAAACAGGGGCCGTGTCTTCAGTCTAGTTTTTATGTCATCCTTAGACCTCCATGAATGCCCTACAAAACATTTTCTGGGGTCCCATTTTTGTCATGTCAAAAATTTTCATAGCCCCAATGGTCTTCCCTTTAAGGGAAAAAAGCTTGTACACTCTCTGTGGTCCCCCGGGGGGTTTCTCCTGTCTCCCACCCGTCCTGTTGTCCCGACACCAAGGTCCAAGAGGTGTTTGCATAAAGGGGACCCCTGATTCTTCAGATCTGGGGACCACTCCCCCGCGGGATGTAAGGCTGTAATGCACTTGTCATAAAGGTACAAACCCTGGGGTCATTTAGTTTGCAGAGCCATCTAAGTCAAACCATTTGCCCTATAATTAGGTTGGATCGTCCTAAATAACTCCAAAGGGGGGGGGCTTTGCAGCGGGGCAGGACAGTTCTGCAATAGGACTCTGCTCTGGGGGGGTCCATCCTCCATCATTTTTTTGGGCTTATGTGGACTACTTGGTCTGGGGTTTTCTGGCTGACCATCTGCTGCTGGGGGCCCCGGGACTGTTTTTTCTGGACACTCATGAAAACGGGGGCCCAAAAATCATATCTTTTTCATTTGATATGACAGGGCTCCCAACCACAACAATTCCTTCCCCAAACAGGGTTCTGTTTTCCCCATATACAGTCCACCCTTTCCGGGGGCCTGCACTGTGCTAGGGGCTAGGGGCCCCCACGGGAAAATACGGGGGGGGAGGGTTATTTTACAATCCATCCACCGGTAAGCAGTCATACTTCCACCCCAACCGCTTAGCTTCCTTAGCTGTACAACTAGACAAAAAGTCTGTGTTTCCCAAAGAGACATAAAAACACTACCAGATTCACCATTTTTTCCTGCCCTCTATCTGATCAATGCCTTTTTTCCCTTCCATGCCTAAGGTCCTCAAAATCTGTTTCAGTTCTTTGGTTCTTTAGACCCATGTTTACTCTCTAGTATCTTCCTAAGTTGGTACGGGTTTTTCTATCCCTTTTACCACTTCTGGACTTCCCCTGACCCATTCTTCATCCCTTTTTTCTTAAAATGCCTTAGGGAAATTTTCCTCTCCGTGAGGGACTTTTTCAAGGGGAACTTTTTTCCCTATTTCTTCCCCCGGGGTTCCTCTTAAAGCAGCAAGTATATTCCAGGGCTCTGTATGCCCCCCACCTTTTTCTCCTGATCCTTATCACAAAGGCTAATACTGGGTCAGGGTTGAAGTTCTTCGAACATACTAGAGTTCTAAAGTTTTGGACCTTCTTCCATCCTTTCCCTTTTACTTTATTTTGTCCCTTTTTTCCCCCTCTCCACCCTACACCCATCCTTTCGGATGCAAGGGTGTGTTCAATCAAAACATAACGGGACTTAAAAAACATCCTTCACCAACTTCCCAACATACAACTGCACTTAGTTTGCCGTATTACCGAGGTTAAGCATGGATCATACCCCCCCCTTTCAAGCGCAACATGTCTCAGTTAGGCAATCCCCTTTTTCCCAATCTGGCAAAAAAATAACAGGGCCATACATTCACCCCAATAACTATCCATTCCGACTGGCAGGGTTCTTTTCTATCAAAAAGACCGGACATTACCAACCCAAAATGTACTTTGGGACAGGTCGGGGGGGGCACATCAACGGAAGGCCGAAACCATCGTAAGAAACATAAAAGTGTTTTCTTTCCTGGCCATAGGTTCTGACGTTCCCGGCTAGTGTGTCCAAGTGACCCGTTCCTCTGTACGGGGTGGGAAAGCCCCGGCCCGTTTGGGCCCACTGATAGGTTTTCCAATTGAGAGTGATCAAACACTCTATCGAAACCCTACGGGAGTGGGAATTTAATTTTTTGAGCACGCAGTCTGATCGCCCTATAAGGAACACAATGAACAACGGCCAACCATATAACAGTCTGGGCCCAGGCCATCAACTGACTTTATTTGCAATTACAAGTTTTTTTACATTGTGGAGTTGCTCACTTAGCCAAATAAGGTGAATAAGTGTAACTATTGTCTTACTCTCTGGGGCAGAGCATTACAGCCTGTCTTTTTTGTCCAAATTGTATCTTGAAATCAGCAAACCAGACATTTTCAGGTTTCCTTTAAGAGGAAATATACCAATTGTCCCGTTCACTGAAATTTCACAGTTAACGCTTTCCTGACTGCCATCCTTAACATACCCTAAGAAGCATTTACAAACAGACAGTAAAGCGGCCAGGTAAGAGCATAGAAACATGAGACACAGCATGGAGATAGGACCATAACAGCAGGTGCCAGGGGACTGGGGACAAAGCAGAGACACAGCCATGCCTATGAGGACTGTGGCATGCAGGTGCAGGGCCATGGGCAAAGCAGAGACACTGGCATGTCCGCAGTCCAAAACAGGGACCGCAATGTGAACCGTGACAGGAGACATGAGACTGCAAACCAAAAAAATAGATTCAGACCCCCTCAGACCAGACCTGTAAAGAGATTGTCTCAACTTGCTGTTCCACAGAGCCACAGCAAGCTTTAGAATCCCACTTCCTGGTAAGGCTGTAGGTGGTTCTATAGCAGTTCTTGTCATATCAGCGCTGCTATTCCTAGTTAAGCCTGTTGTAGTGACATGAGTGCCGGAGGTTTGTAAACTGTAGTGCACAAGTTTACAAAGCTGTAAAGGGCTAAAACTTGTAGCCTGACCACTGCTAGAGCCTGTAAGAGCAAAGAGAGTTGGCTAGTAACTAGGACAGTCTATGTGCAAAAGTAGGTGATAAGATCTGCTCCTTACTCTGAAGAGAAGCTAAATCAGAAAAGAAATGTATATGATAATAGTCTTTATTTAACCTTAGCCACATGTTTAAAGCTAATCTATGAAATGGGAATACTCCTTTTTAATTAATTTGGACCCCTAAATTAATCAGCACCCACACTAGACCCATCACTTAAACAAACCCCTGACTAGACCTTCCAAATTATTTCAGACCACATACCAGACCTCAAAATGAGCTCAGACCCTATAAGAGGCAAACAAACCAAATAAAAATCTAAAAACAATGGTGCACATTTATCAATAATGTCTAATGCTTAGACAGTGTAAACTTAGACTAAACCGTCTTAAACTGTGGCACATTTATCATAGTATTGATAAACCTGACACATGCTTAGACCTTGGCTTACTTTATGCCCCTAGTTGCAGCAAAACGTTTGCACCTTATTTTGGAGCTCAGTGCCAAGCATGCCCCTTTCCATGAAGCCACACCCCTTTACCAAGGCACCAACCATTTTGTCGGTGAGGCACAGAAATGTCTAGAAAGTGTCTTAAACAAATAACAAATGTGGTGTCAAATCTGCATGGTAGTATTTTTGGCGCAAATTGCAATAATAAATGTGCCCAATTTTTTACTTCTCCTTGTTTTCAACCTTTTTAGTCTTTAAAATCTTTTATAGCCAGTCACATAACTTTATATGGACCGCTGCACAACAGGCTCTGAAAAGGTGCCATCATCCCATATCCCCTGTAGAACATCACCAGAAGCTAGCAACAGGAATGCAAGGAGAATGCTGCAGACAATTTTGGCCTGGCAGGGTCAGCTTGATGCTTAGTCCCACTAGATGGCACAAAGTCCTGTCAAGACCTCCTGGTCTGAGTTGTGCAATAGCTTTCTTGACTGACCGGTAGGTTGCCATCCTTGGTGGGGTTAGTAGAAGTTCTAGGGGCAGCAGGCTGTCATTGGTCAACCTATGTGAGCACACAGTATATTGACCCTGCTTAGTGTCAGAACCATACATGCCAGGCACACACAATGTCCTGACATATTAGGCCCTTCGTAATAGGCTTGATGAAGAATAGTTTGCTGTTCTACAACTTTAACCAACTAGTATTGAAATATAGCATTTGTACCTTCTGTTTTCACAGTTTGAATTCACCATATTGTACTATAGATGTGAACTGGGTATTGAAAGCAAACATGAAAATCTGTTATTGTTTATTACACACATTGCTACTACTATTGTTATCATTACCATTATTGCTTTTCTACGGACAATGGCATCAGTGAGATCCAGATTGACACCATTGTAGCATGCCGTGACTGGCTGACATAAGGTTATCATGTGATCGCACAGGAGTATAAACAGACATGAAACAAGAGCCCCAAACTACAGCAGTCAATGATTGGTGAGGAACTCTTAAGGTAAGTATTTGTGAAACTTATTGTTTTAGCATTACTGGAAAAAAGTGCTATAAATTGTAACCTGCCCTATGGTGTTTTTCAATAGATTTTGTCTAGACCTCTGCACATAAAGAGGTCATACAAATTTCTATAAAAGGAGGATTCACATGCAGTTTAAAGGACAATTTTTTTCCTCAATTTAAGATTAATGTGTTGAGAAGTACAGTATGTTTAGAGTAGGAGACAAAGGTGCAACAGTTATCAAATCTATTAAAAATGAAGCAAAAAAATAATAATTCTGAGAAGTAAAAACAGCAAAAAAATGTAGTTCTTATGTAGATATTTTTCACAGATTTTGCATTATATATTTGTAGAACCAAGCTAGACCAGAGCAGGAGCTTTACATTATCAGTTATCTAGAGCAGTACGGCCAAATTGTCTGAGACGAGAAAGCTATAAAGTGTTCTATGTATGTCAGGCATGGATCACAATGAGTAATCATTTTGGAGCTGCTAATGCATGTCTGTATACATTACAACATTACAGCTGGTACTGAGCATTTTATACTTAGACATGGCTTCTATGAGAACAAACATTAATGCCAGTAGTGCAGTTAATGAAACACAATCTTTTTAAATGCTATGCTATGACTGAAAATAGCCTTTCTGCGCTGAGTGTGTGATTGTCTTAGACATGATGGTGACCCTATGAATAATTAACCAGGTTTATTGCTTAGATTATGTAAATCTATACCTAGTCAGAGAATTGTGCTTTATTGGCAAATACATTTAATTGTCAAGTAATGGCACTAGAAGGTAATGAAAATATGCAATACCATGCAGTAAAAAAAATTTTTTGACTGTATTTCACTTTTTTTTAAGGTATACTGGTAATGTACATGCTGAGAAAATAACAACTAAGTAACAATAAGAAAAAACCATTTCCATTTAACTATTGAGTATTTGTGGTCCAGATCTAAAACATTTATAAAAGCAAAATATCAAGATGAAAATTAGGAATATTTTAGCTTTATATAATATATTCTCAGTCTTGAACTGGGGGACTAGGGCCCAACAGGAGAGCTGCTCTTGTGGGCTCACCCAACAGCTACTGTACAATAAAATATTACTGATTAATTTTTAGGCCTCTCGCACATAAATGTATACATTTTACCATATAATACAGTGTAAGAAAACAAAACTGTATTGCCCAGTACGCAATACTAAGTGAGTCACATATCTGTCTGTCTCACACGTGTCTGTCTTACACATCAATCTAACTGTCTTACACAACTGTCTGTCTCACACAAGTCTGTCAGAAGGTCACGATCACATGACAGTGAATACAGCACTGATCCAACACAGAAGCAAAATAACCCCTGACGTCCAGGAACTCACAGGAAATGTCTTATCTGAAAAATCATTATCTCCTTTGAGGAGTTGTTCTCTTCTCTCATGAATCATTATTTTCCCTTTTCTTCTCCATCTGCTCCAGACTGCTATGACAACTTCTCCTGGGCACAACTTATACCTGCACAATTTATCATAATAACATCTTAGACTTCTCACTTTTCCAACACTTCCCTACAAATTCCTACCTCTTGTATGGAATCCTTCATTAAGTAAATAGGTCGTAATGTTGACCACCATTAAGTAGGTAGGTCCATATTCCTCCAATAGGAAAGTATATAGGCCCACTGTAGGTAGGTATAGTAGTCCCCTGTATGTAGATAGGTATATATGCTCCTTGTAGGTAGATATACAGCCCCCTGTAGATAAGTAGGTATATATGCTCTCTGTCAGTAGATTTACAGCCCCCTGTAGGTATACAACACCCTGTGGATATATAACTTTCTGTAGCAAGATAGGTATACATCCCCATGTAGGTATATATATATATATGTATGTATATATATATATATATATATACATATATATATATATATATATATATATATATATATACACACTCACCGGCCACTTTATTAGGTACACCATTCTAGTAACGGTTGGACCCCCTTTTGCCTTCAGAACTGCCTCAATTCTTCGTGGCATAGATTCCACAAGGTGTTGCAACGATGCTCAATTGGTACCAAGGGGCCCAAAGAGTGCCAAGAAAATATTCCCCAAATCATGACACCACCACCACCAGCCTGAACCGTTGATACAAGGCAGGATGGATCAATGCTAACATGTTGTTGACGCCAAATTTCTGACCCTACCATCCGAATGTCGCAGCAGAAATCGAGACTCATCAGACCAGGCAACGTTTTTTCCAATCTTCTACTGTCCAATTTCGATGAGCTTGGGCAAATTGGAGCCTCAGTTTCCTGTTCTTAGCTGAAAGGAGTGGCACCCGGTGTGGTCTTCTGCTGCTGTAGCCCATCTGCCTCAAAGTTCGCCGTACTGTGCGTTCAGAGATGCTCTTCTGCCTACCTTGGTTGTAACGGGTGGCTATTTGAGTCACTGTTGCCTTGCTATCAGCTTGAACCAGTCTGCCCATTCTCCTTTGACCTCTGGCATCAACAAGGCTTTTCCGCCCACAGGACTGCCGCTCACTGGATGTTTTTTCTTTTTCGGACCATTCTCTGTAAACCCTAGAGATGGTTGTGCGTGAAAATCCCAGGAGATCAGCAGTTTCTGAAATACTCAGACCAGCCCTTCTGGCACCAACAACCATGCCACGTTCAAAGGCACTCAAATCACGTTTCTTCCCCATACTGATGCTCGGTTTGAACTGCAGGAGATTGTCTTGACCATGTCTACATGCCTAAATGCACTGAGTTGCCGCCATGTGATTGGCTGATTAGAATTTAAGTGTTAAAGAGCAGTTGGACAGGTGTACCTAATAAAGTGGCCGGTGAGTGTATATATATATATATATATATATATAGTAGGTATATAGCCCCTTGTAGGTAGATATGTCCCCTGTAGGTATATTCATCCCTCTGTAGGTATATACAATCCTCTAGAGGTATATATGTTCCCTGAAGGTATACAACCTTCTGTAGGTATCCAGCCCCTGACGGTATATAGCCCCTGTAGATAGGTATACAGCTCCCTGAAGGTATATACAGCCCCCTAGAGGTATATTTACCACTGTAGTTATATCGCCTCCTGTAGGTATACAGCTCCTTTAGGTATATAACCTCCTATAGGTAGATTAGTCCCATCCTGACTGATTGGAAAAAAAAATAAAAAATACTCACCTCTTCCTATTCCCCCTCTGAGGAGCTCGCTTCAGGAGCTAGTATTCAGCGTGAGCAACCTGGCATCATTACACGATTACACTGGGACTTTGCTCCCAGGATCTTCTTAAGCCGGAGTCTATGGACTTTCGGCTTAAGAGATTCAGCGGCGCAGAGGGCGTGATAACATCGCTGTATCACGCTTCCTGCGCCACTTACTCCCGTTATCCAGAGACTAACAGGAGTACTCAGTATGTAGTGCAGAGAGCCGCTAACTATGGACTTTCTGTTTTGCCATTAAGAAGATGCAATGGGTTTAGGCCTGTACACTAACTACCGGACATTGGGCCCCGAGGCCCACCAGAGGTTTCACCATCTTCCCGCTGGACCAGTGTGAGCCTGTATTCCCTCAATATTTATGAAAAAAAAGGTGTAAATAATATTTATGGGTATAATTTAGCATGTAGTACTTCACAGCTGCTATATCTTGCTGTAGTGCTCCAAATTGAATTGCATTTGGTTAATGGGGCATGATAAACATTGCACTAGATTACAATTAGAAAATCAATTTTGAGTAGGAGATGAAGCGACTGTAGCATTGTGACCACTGAACAGTTTATACAGGCATGGCCCGATACATATGAGTGACTGTGTCTGATATTCAAGCTAAATCTTACTCATTCAGTTCATTGTGGCATAGCTTCAGTACTAGGTATAGCTGCTATCTTAATCCCTTAACAACAGTTATTTTGGACCTTTTGGACATATTACCAATTTGTTCCTTTAACATCACTAAGTTCAAAGTGCTGTGACTTTTTTTATGTGCATAGCCCTCTGAATGCTTATTAAAAAAAAAATTAAATTATAATAAAATTTATTTCCATTTTTTAATATTTTTTTTTTTTAAATGTTCAACTTTTTATACTGCTAGAAGGCTTGACCATGTAATTGTCTACTAACAAATATAAATTCAAAAAGTATCAGTGATGCTAAATGATTACATGAGTGGGTGCAGGCTTTGTAGATTAATATAAATGGGGATGGAAAAAGCCAACATATATTCATCTCTGAAGCCTGCACCTGTTGATATTACCATACAGCATCACTTATAGTTTTTGGATTGTATTGCCCTTCTGGACATGCTGTTCTTGTTATTGATCATAGTATCTAAGGTGTTGAACTGCCAGGGTGAGAGTCATTTCTGATCTCAGCATATGAGGCAGCAACTTGGTTTTGTGTATCAGCTGTGCTCCTGTCTCTGATCATGTGGATACAACAGTAGTACCCATGGGATTACTACTACATGTATATCCATCATGGTGCAGGAAGTAACCCCTGCTCAATAAAGATACATATATGTCAATGAGCATTAAGGAGTTAAATACTGGCTGACGATATTCAATTCCAAGAAAACATTTTTAACTACCTTCTTTTGATAATAGTTACATAATTCTGTGTTCCATTTATAACTGGATTTATTGTACAGTTGAAACCAGAAGTTTACATGCACTATATAAAAGACACATATGCATGTTTTTCTCACTATCTAACATGAAATCAGAACAAACCTTACCCATTTTAGGTCAATTAGAAACCAAAATTATTTATGTTTGTCAAATGCCAGAATAATGAGAGAGAGCATGTTTAAGGCATTTTTATTACTTTCTGCAAAGTCAAAAGTTTACATACATTTCATTAGTATTTGGTAGCATTGCCCTTAAACTGTATGACTTGGGTCAAACATTTTGTGTATCTTTCCACAAGCTTCTCACAATAGTTGGTAGGAATTTTGGCCCATTCCTCCTGACAGAACTGGTGTAACTGAGCCATGTTTGTAGGTCGCCTTGCTCGCACCTGCCTTTTCAGCTTTGTCCATACATTTTCAATAGGATTGAGATCAGGGCTTTGTGATACTCCAAAACATTGATTTGGTTATCCTTAAGCCACTTTGTAACCAGTTTGGCAGTATGCTTCGGGTCATTGTCCATTTGGAAGACCCATTTCCGCTCAAGCTTTAACTTCCTGGCTGATGCCTTGAGATGTTGCTTTAATATTGCTACATCATCTTCTTTCCTCATATTGCCATCTATTTTGTGAAGTGCACCAGTCCCTCCTGCAGCAAAACAACCCCACAACATGATGCTGCCACCTCCGTGTTGGGAGGGTGTTGTTAAGCTTCCAAGTTTCCCCCTTTTTCCTCAAAACATAACAATGGTCATTATGACCAAACAGTTTTTTCAGACCACAGGACATGTCTCCAAAATGTAGGTTCTGTTTCTGTTTGCATTTGCAAACATTAATCTGTCTTTTATATGCTTTTTTGGAGTTATGGCTTCTTCCTGCCAGAGTGTCCTTTCAGCCCATGTTGACACAGTACCGTTTCACTGTGGATAATGACACAATCTTACCAGCTTCTGCCAGCATCTTCACAAGGTATTTTGCTTTTGTTCTTGGGTTGATATGCACATGTCAGACTAAAGCACATTCATCTCTTAGACACAGAACGCGTCTCCTTCCTGAGCGGTATGATGGCTGGACATTCCCATCTTCTTTGTACTTGCGTATAATTATTTCTACAGATGAAGGAGGCACCTTAAAGTATCTGGAAATTGCACACAAGGATGATCCAGACTTGTGCAAGTCTACAATTATCTTCCTGACATCTTGGCTAATTTCTTAGACTTTCCCATGATGTCACACACAGAAACAGTGTGTTTTTTAGTGTGCAATAAAAAACACCCACAGCTGTGTCTATAATTAACTCAGATGTTGCCAATAATTCTTTCAGAAACTTCCAAAGACATGACATCATCATATGGGCTGTCCCAAATTCTTTAAAGGCATAGTAATCCGAGTGTATGTAAACTTTTGATTTTGCAAAAAATAATAAAATGGCTTAAACATTCTCTCTCTCATTATTCTGGCATTTGGCAAATCTAAATAATTTTGGTAATCTTAATTGACCTAAAACTGGTAAGGTTGATTCTGATTTCATGTTAGATAGTGAGAAAAAAATGTATATGCTTCTTTTTATGTAGTGTATGTAAACTTCTGGTTTCGACTATATTCCTGTTTGTTGCCCCACACTTGTTTGTGCACTTTTAAGCCCTTGTGATATTTAAGGTTGATGAGGTCTATAGAGTGTTAAGCGTTCTACGTTGTACCACGATGGTGAATGGAAGGGGCTGGAGAAATAGTCTTGAGCGACTGCTGATAGTGTCAGGGGAGCTTAGAGAGGAAGACCTAATCAAGTAGCCTCAAATGCAGCTGCCATGTGACAAGGTAAGCTGCATCTAGAGGCCAGAGACTTAGTAAGGCTTAACAGTGCTGCAAAGCAAGGTTTGAGCATAGCCACTGTAAAAGTAGGTTCACCCCATATATGCAAGCGTGGAATTTCAACAAGGAAACAACATGGACTGACCCAAGGCAGATTTCTGCCTCCTATACCATTGTATTTCTTGGTGCATAAATGCCTCAAAGAATTGATGTAGAAAATGTCGAGCTAAATCATCGTCATCTGAACGACAATGATGCTTTTACACTGCTCTCAATGAGAGCTCTACATGTACATGAGCTATTGCTGGGAGGGTGTGGGCTGTGTCATGGTTCATGCTGCTTCACGGTCATGCCCGTTCTTCTGCTGCAGTCTCCTCTGTGTCCCTGGTGCTGCCGGTGGCATCCGCTGCCAGCATACACTTACCTATCCCAGCTCCTGTCCCTGCAGTAGTTATCGCTATGGTCATAGCGGTAGCTGGCGCCGCTCAGTACAGCTTACCTATCCTTGCTCTTGCTCCCCGGGATCCTGTGCATGCACGAGTTCCGACACAGGGCATTCTACTCCATTAGAACCTGAAAGGCTGTATCTACACTACTCATAATTTAGGTGTTCAGCAGACAATGAAAGAGTGGAAGCCCTGAGAACTATGGTGAGAGCAAGCCAACCAAGTCTGCAAGATTGAGTGGACAAGTGGGAAATATGTACATAACCAAGCCTATAGAGTTATACCTCCTTTTGCATAATAAGTACAGTGGTCCCTCAATCTACAATATTAATTGGCTCTTGGGCGAACATTGTATGTTTAATCCATTCTATGTTGAAACCATAACTCTATGGAAAGCTGGTGATTGGTTCTGAAGCTCCAAAATGTCACCCAACATTATGTCAGAAAAAGTAAATCAAAACTTATTTAGGTTGTGTAATACACAATGTACCTCAAATAGTGCCCAAAGGAGCCGTTTATCCTAGCACATTTAACCCCTTAACGACCTAGGACGTATGCATACGTCCAGGTCGTTTGGGGGTTCACGCACCTGGACGTATGCATACGTCCTAAGGATCGCGCGAGCTCTAAAGCAGAGTTCGCGTGATCGGCGCGGGATGTCAGCTGTATATTACAGTATATTACAGCTGACATCCCGCAGCGTCAGCTCCGACCCGAGATCGCTCCGGGGTAGGGGGGGAGTTAACCCCTTAATTATCACGACCATTAGGTCGCAATAAGTAAGGGAGACGTAGGAGGAGATTGCTCCTCCTGCGTCTCTGTCGGCGACAGAATGCCTTCCGGGTTGTCTATGACATCACGATGCCCAGCCGTGCCCTGTGGGCATGGCCCGGCATCGTGACTGACAGTTACCATAGGAACCAGTGCACAGCAACAAGCTGTGTAGTGATTCCTATTGAATGAGAGATCGAAAGATCACTCATTCAAATTCCTATGGGGAAAAGTAAAAAAAAATGTGAAAAAGTAAAAAAATGTGAAAAATAAGTAAAACACAAACACGAAAAATAAAATAAAAAACACGTACACCGCCCTTTTTCCCTTTACAAACGCCAATCGCCCCCGCCCAAAAATAAAAAATAAAGTACCCATATTTGGTATCGCCTCGTGCATAACGACCTGCCCTATAAATCTGTCATGTTAATTTACCCGTATGGTGAACGCCGTAAAAAAAAAAAAAAAAAAAACAATCACAGAACCTCTTATAAATGCCAACATTGTACCAATTAAAAAGTCGGTTCATCCCGCAAAAAAAAAAGTCCTTACACAGCTCTGTATACGGAAAAATAAAAAAGTTATGGCTCTCAGAAGATAGCGATGCATAAATATTCTTTTACAAACTAAAAACTTTTTTTTTAAGTGCTTCAACATAAAAAAACTATATAAATTGGGTATCGCCATAATCGTATTGACCCACAGAGTAAAGCTAACTTATTATGGATATTGCACGATGAGCGCTGTTAAAAATAAAAAACACTACTAGGATTGCAGTATTTTCTTCACTATGCCTTCCAAAAAACGGATTTAAAACTGATCAAAAAATCTTGTCCCCACAAAAATGATACCAATAAAAACGCCAAGTCATCCCACAAAAAACAAGCCTGTACACAGCTCCGTACACAGAAAAACAAAAAAGTTATGGCTCTCAGACTATGGCGATGCAAAAATGTGTTTTCCTGTTTGAATAAAAGTTTATGTATTGTGTAATAGATTAAAAAAATAAAAAATATACAAAATGGGTATTGCTGTAATCGTATCGACCTGCCGAGTAAAGCTAGCATGTCATATCTAACACAGAGTTACCGCTATAAAAAATAAAAATAAAAAACACTACGAGGATTGCTGTATTTTGTTCAAAACGCCTCACAAAAACCTTAATAAAAAGTAAACAAAGCGTCGCATAAACCCCACAATGGTACCAGTAAAAGCATCAATTCACTCCGCAAAAAGCAAGGCCCTACACAGCTCTGCACACAGCAAAATAAAAAAGTTATGACTGTCAGAATAGGACAACATAAAAATGCAATTTTTTATAGACCTATTTCTATTGTGTAAAAGTAATAAAACATAAAGAAACTATATAAAATTTATACCATTGCAATTTTACCGACCCCCATAGTAAAGTTATCACATCATTTACACTGCACGGCGAACTCTGTAAAATTGAAGCCCAAAAAACAATGGTGGAACTGCGTTTTTCACCCCCCTTTTCCTGGCCCAATGCTAAAAAAAAACGATGGAACACCTGTGTGCCCAAAATGCACAATACACCCCTATATGAGATACATGAGGGGTGTTGAATCTAAAATGGGGCGACTTCTGGAAGATTTTACCTGTTCTGGTTCTTTGGTGGCTTTGCAAATGCGACATGGCCCCACCAAAATCTGCGTTCCAAAAGCCAAATAGCGCTCCCTCCCTTGTACACCCTGCCATGCACCCAAACAGCAGTTTACACCCACATGTAAGGTATTACCGAACTTGGAGAAATTGCTTAACAAAGTTTGCTGTTTTTTTTCCAGGATTCCTTGCACATATGAAACATTTTAAGCTAAAATTGCAGATTATTGGAAAACATTTTTAAAAAATTTTCACAGCCTAATGCTAAAAAAATTTGTGAATCACCTGTGGGGTCGATATACTCACTGCACGCCTGGATATATTCCTTAAGGGGTGTAGTTTCCAATATGGGGTCTTTTTAGGGGCGTTTATTAAGTTTTAGCACCTTAGGGCATCCGCAAACCTGAAATGGTGCCTAAATAAAATCGTATTGAAAATGAGACCCCAGAGTCCAGTACGTGCTCCTCCTATTCTGGGGCTTATGGTTGAGCCAAATAATGCACTAGGGCCACATTTGGGATATCTCTGAAAATGGCAGAACTGGGGGAATTGATATTATGTTGCATTAACCTAGTCACATTTACCGTTTTCCAGTGAATAATGGATAAATATTGAAAATCTGCAAAAATAGTGAAATTTTGAAATTTCACCTCCACTTTGCTTTAATTTCTGTGAAATACCTAAAGGGTTATCAAACTTCCTAAACACTGTTGTAAATACTTTAAGGGGTCTAGTTTCTTAGAAGGCATCATTTATGGGGGTATCTAACATACAGGCCCCTCAAAGCCACGTCAGAACTGGAGTGGTCCCTAAAAAAATGTATATTGCAAATTTTCTTGAAAATGTGAGAAATTACTACTAAGTTTCTAAGCCCTCTAATGTCATAAAAAAGGACATTTAAAAAATGATGCCAACCTATAGTGGACATATGGTAGATGCTAGTTATAAACTATTTTGTGGTGAATAATTATCTGTCTTGCACGCAGAAATTTTGGAACTTTCAAAATCACAAATTTTTCCAAATTTTCATGAAATTTTGATATTTTTCACAAACAAACAAGGATTGTATGGATAAAAATTTCTTACTAACTTAAAGCACAATGTGTCATGAGAAAACAGTCTCTGAATCCCATGGATAAGTAAAAATGTCAAAAAGTTATTCTCACATAAAGTGACACATGTCAGATTTCAAAAATAGGGCTGTGTCAGTAAGGCCAAAACTGGTTGGGTCCTTAAGGGGTTAAAAAGCAATACATATCATGTAATACTGCACTGTGCTGTACAGAGGCAATTCTAGACCACCACAAATAAAGTTATGCCTTTTTGAAGGTAGGGAGGAAAAAACAAATGCAAAATTAGCAGAAATATCTGCAGGATGAAGAGGTAAAACCCAAAAGTCTGCATTATTCCAGGTAGAGCTCATAAAAAAAGTCAACCTCATAAAAAAGTCATTTAAATAGCTAAAAGGCCAGAAGCAAAATAAAAAAACTCACCTTCCTCTGCTCCCAGTTCCAGCGCTGCATCTCTCCGGTCTTCCGATCTTCTATTGACATGCCGTCACTTCCTAACTGGGATGTGCTCCTAACTTACATGACTGTTCTTGCTGTTCACTTCCAAACAGTAATGTAAGTTAGGAGCATGTGAATGCTGCAGCCAATTAATAGCTGCAGCGGTGACAACAGGAGAATAGAGGAACTGGGGGGAAAGGGAGTTGAGTAGGACCTTTTTTTGTTTTACGTGGGGCCTTAGAGTGATTTAAATTACTTTATTATGAGGTGGACAACCCCTTTAAGGATGTCAGTTGTTGAATTTGGCACTGACAATAAGCAAAAAAAAAGCCACATGTCAGTGCAGTTTAAGGGCATACAAATTATGGAAAAACATGTAAACTTCATGACATACATTTGTTCCTTACAAGGTGTTTTTGTGTTTATTGAAATATATACTGATTATATACAGAATTTTCAGCTAGTAAATTACATTTTATGCAAATGACCCCCATAAATGCAGTCAGTACAATAGTTTGGAGTCAGAGACTTTGAGCAACCATATCTACAACTGACCTGAGGGAAAACCTGATAAAAAGAAACCCTATATATATATGAAGGAACTGATGATCATATTTCTCTACTGGAGAAGAATTCAGAGCTCATGCTCTTGAATACAATTTAAAGTCTCTCAGATAAGGCAAATCATTTTCCAAGCATGCTGAATAGGAGTCATAGAGGACAGCAATTTAAATGATTGTAAATAAGAAATGTACACAAATATGTGCAAAATACGGTCAGCTGGACAGCAATTTCAGCTTTTTCTTCTGCAAATGACATTGAAGTCTGAAGCAAACCATAGGGGAAAGAAATCTTTCAATGGTAGACCTATCTGACTGTAAAAATGATTTTTTTTCATGTCCATTATTAAACAGTAGCAAACTGCTGCTGAAACATAAATTACAATTCCAATAAGCATCAACCATTTCAGGTTTTTCAGTTATTACCATAGTACCCAATGTACATATGTTATTACAGCTGTTAACAATTTTTAATTGTATTAGGTGCATTTTGGTGTCTAATAATATTATGCAAGTATTTTTTTTTCAAACTCACATTTTTTTTTCCCACTTTAAATAACTAATATAACTGTAATATGTTATGCTGACCTCTAAGTCAATTTATTCAACCCTTTTTGAGGAAAACTACAAAATCCAATAAGTTTACTACAGTCAATGAGGTCCACCTTATTCATATGCTATTACTAGTAGTTACCTCGTCCCAGGAGTCACTATAATAGAAAATTCACCCACTAAAGAACTAAGGGTGGCATGTAAGAACGGGGCTGTGCCAGTTATCTGGCATCAAAAAGCTTTAGTAGCCCTGTTCTATATATGTATAAATAGCTGCATTCCAAGCTTTGGCGTGATAAGCGCAGCAGCAACACTTTTTAATATGCCAAAGATATGGGGTGTTCTTGGGGGTGTCGCACTGCATTTATTGAATTAGACACATTTATGATTCTTTGACGCCAAACCTAGGTGCATAATAGTTAGTGGCGTATTTTAGTGCCATACTTGTCATATTGGCACCTGTATGTATGAACTGCAGAAGAACAGGTTCATACATTCTGGCACATTCAACACTGCCTTAAAGCCATTTAGAACTGGCCTGTTAGCACCAACGTTCATACATATTGCCCTAAGTTCTTATCCCAAGACAACTATTGCAATATATACTGTATATATATCTATATCTATCTATCTATCTATCTATCTATCTATCTATCTATCTATTGTCACGGTCCGTGCCGCGTTCCTGTTCTTCGCCGCAGCCTCTGCTGTCGCTGTGTGTGTTCCTGTCGCCGCTGCTTGCCGCCTGCGGTCGCTGTGCGGCTTTTCCCATACTGGCCATGCTGCTCCTCCATCTTGGCTGCTGCCCTGACTCCTTGTTGCTCTATAGAGGGCGGCGGCCACATCATGCACTCATTTATACCCACAGTGTGCAGCGGGGTTGGGCTTCCTCTACCAATCCCCTTCCACCTGTGTGTTTATAAGCCTGCTCCTCCCTACACTCCCGGCCTGATCCTTGTTGTTTTGTTAGTGGCTCATGTTGTGCTGTTGTTGCTGTGTGTTGTTGTTGCTGTGTGTTTTTGCATCTTGTTTGTTAGCTGTTTGGTGTGCACACGCTATCTTGTTTGTTTCCTTATGGTATGCGCTATATTTGGTTAGTCTCTATATTGGTCTCCTTGTGTCTTTGTCTGAGTTTCCTTGCCTTGTTCTTGCCCTGGTCGGGTCTTGGTTCCTTGCCTGAGTTTAGCTTAAGTCTCTGCTCATGTTCTTGGTGTTGTTTCCAGTCTCTGTATTGTTCCTTTGCCTTACATTTAATCCCCCTGTTTGGTATCTGTTTTGTCCTGTCTGTCTGTTTGTATCTGCACATATCCTAAGCCATCCTTACCATCAAAGGCTCTGTGAAGATGCCCAACGGCCGCTTAGTCACGCCCCCTCGGAGCAAGCCCGGCAGTGGTCCAGTGAGTCCACTATCTGCTCATCCGTTACATCTATCTATCTATCTATCTATCTATCTATCTATCTATCTATCTATCTATATATATATATATATATATACTTGCAGATAGCCTTTTCTAGAATGATAACTGTAATAGAGAATGTATCCACAGAGGCCAGTGAGCAGCCCCCCATCAGGGCTTGGTATTGCCCACATTATGCTGCACATCCCTGTACAGGGATTCAATGTGGCTGCTGAATGGCCATCCAGCCACAGGTGGAGAGGCAGGAGCAGCTAAGCCAAGTGCTAGTGGTTAGTGTAATACAGGCCTGCAAGACAAACAGCCCAAAAACCAGACCACAAATGGGTGCCACGTCTGCAAACCCTGACCAAAAATAAGTATTCTGAGGCATTCCAAGATGCACTCCCAGACAGTTTGGTCATGTTGCCAGGTGGTCCAGGAAACATTCCTGGGAAATCTAGGGGTGTTTTCAAGTGGACTGAGCGCATTTTCAGGTGGTTATGGACTTGTGCAGCTCTGGTGTAGTAGGGGCCACTTTCCACTACAGCGCTGCCTGCAGGGCACAGTGGAGTAAGTTTGGATGAGACAACTCCCTTTTCCCCCACCTTGGCCTGGTCTAGCCCACATCATGCTGTCTATTCCCGTAAAGTACTTTATTTAGGGTATGTTCACACGGCGTAATGTGCTTTAATACGGCCAAAATGTGCACCGCAATTACGGTCATTCATAGCTCTCATGGAGAACTATGAATTACATTGTTCGCGCAGGGAGATAAGTGACATGTCACTTCTTTGTGGTGCTTACGCGCTGCTGCTAGTGGAAGTGAATGGGCCCCCTCATGCTTTTGAAGTATGTGCTGGACGCACTGGATGTGTGAACATACCCTTAGGGCATTGACTGTGAGTATATCAGGAGCCTTTCTCCACTATGGTGAGTGGGTGGTGCAATATAGTTTTCTCTCTATCCCACACTATGGTTGGAGGAGGAAAAGTAGAATTTTTAAAGAGGATTTTCCAGCCTCATTTACATAGTGTCACCTGGCACTTTTACATGGATCCAGTGAGATACATTTTTCACAGTATCCCTACTTATACTACAGCAGAACCACAGAAAATTAAGATGAGAAAAAAACCTTCTAGTGCATTTTTCAGATACATTTTTTCCTATTGCTGATTTCCCCTATAGCTTAAATATATTTACCACAGTTACAGGTAGCATATAGCCCGCAGCACTCTCTGCAGTACTGATCTGGTTCTGACAGCCAAATCTCCACTCCTGAAGCTTCACAATTTATGTGCCTTACATGCCCCTTCCTCCCTCACATAGACTACTGTACATATTTAACATAAACACTGCTACTGTGGCCTCGTCACTGACCTCCATCCTGCTGTCTTGACAGACATCCACCTTTGCCTCTGTTACTAAAAACTCGGTTCCTCTCCCTAATCTGTTGAGTTGCGCTTTGTAGTGAAATTATGCCTGTAGGACCTGTGGTGATATCAAAGCAACATTAGGAAGGTCCTGACAAGGATAATTACATCAGGGATGGTGTGCAAAATCATTGCAAAATACAGACAAATGTTGATAGCCCTTTGTTCTCTCCTCCTTTCTCATTGACCTCCATACTACTCAGTTGTTTCTACATTCAGAGTCATGTCTGTCTTTCAGAGTGTGTGTCATATGGTGATCCAACCACGCAGCAGAAGTATGTCTACATACTGACCCAGGACATGCGAGATTAGATTAAAAATAATAGTATATATCTAAAGCTACCAACTGTTGACATATCTTCTGGACTCCTGGAAGCCCTGCTAGATTGATCGAGTAGAAGCCATTGTTAAACACTTCTTACTCCTTTCTAGATTTCCTTGTATATTGGCACTGTTGTCTACTTACGAAGCAGGGATTCGAAACATAGCCCATGCAATTTAATGTGGTCAAACGTTTAACTGTTCAGGGAGGAAGCAGAAACATTTGGAAACCATTTTGGTATCGTGATCAGAGGACTTTTGAATGCCATAAAATTATTTTTTTCCTAAAATCTAAATACCCCTTTAGCCCTTTAGAACATCCGCCATATTTATATGGTAGTACAAGTAAAATATTTGTGTTAATTGCCATACATATATAGTGCAGCGATGGCATGGCCTCAGAAGCTGTACATTCTCCTACAAAGAGTTTGGAATCTTAGTTGTTAGGGAGAGGGAGGAGGCTTCATCTATCATCGTATTGCTCTCCCATCCCCTCACAACATGATCTCAGGTTGCTAATTTGTTATCAAGGCAGCCATGGATCTAATACCGTTTAAGGAGACTAATCTTATTTCAGTTTACGCATCAACCTCGGAACTATTATATACCAGTGGTCCCACAATTGCATTGTCGTGTACCTTGTTGGAACAAAAACAAAAAAATTACAAAAAATTACAAATCTGGAAAAGACAATACACAAAGTTCGAATGTAGCACAAATGAAATTGATTGTGATATTGCAGCTTTCTGTGTTATCCTTTACAAAAGCCATTGCAAAGAATTGAACAAGTTGAAATCTTTCTGTGCCATGATATCATGTTGCATTATCTGTCAAGTGTATCTTTGCTACAACAGTATTAAAAGTTTTTTTTATTGATCATGTAATTTTCTTATTTAATCCACTCGGTGAACAACATAAAAAAAACTCAGAAAGTAAATTCTCAAACACCAAATGCAGCAGCACATGGAAGCCACTAATACCCATACAAACATTGAACTGGTAGAACATTTAAAATGCATTGCTACTACGCTTTATATCTGCAAATAAGTTTTAACTGTGTATTTTGATCACGTTGAGAAGTCCCTTTTACGGTGGGTCCCCAACTCTAAGACCTCTCGACGGGGCAACCCCCGCCATTCAGTTAGAGCTGGGCTCCATTCACACTTATCATAAAGACCTCATACAGCCAGGTAGGAGGAGTGCAAGACTAAATTTGCCATCATGTGAACTTAAAAATGACTTATGACTCTTGAAAAAAAAACAAATAATAAAAATATCTTTTGACCCTAAATCCAAATTAGGCTTCAACCCTGTTTAACCGAAATATTTAACTGTTTTTGACTGTGGGGTCCTTCTTTGGCAAGCAACTAAAATATTTGAATCCTTTGAAAACTGATATGGTCAATATTCAACATGTCAGAAAGGTAAAGTTAAGAATATATGCTAGTACATTGTCTTGTCGATCGTGAGTAAATAATCATTAACTTACAGGGAAGCATTATATTTTCTTTTGTATGTAGTGCATACAGCAAAAAAAAACCAAAGCACCAAAAAACGCACTGTGTGAACGCACCTTAAAAACAATGTGGATTATTAATGCAGGTGTTCCCAATCTACACTCATCATCCTAACCTTTTCATGTGATTGAACAGGGCCAACAATACGCTTCCTATTTATTTGCTGTTGTGGGTACACATTTTAAGACCCTCACTGTCCTGGGTCACCAACTCGTGTAGACAGTAATTAACACAGAGACATACAGCAACTCCAAAAAGTTCTACTGCTGCCTTTCACTTTTCTTTTTATACATAATGAGACACATTTATTAAGGCAATTTCACAAGAATGCTGCAAAAATTTGCTCCAAAAATGATGGCATACATGTTTTACACCACAGTTATTATGTGTTTTAGACAGTTTCTAGACACTACTGTGCCTTGTCTTACAAAAGGAGCATGGACTTGTCAAAAGTGGGCATGACTTTGTTAAAAGCGATGTGGTTTAGCATGCGACGACCGGCACCAAAAAATGCGCCAACATTTAGTTAGTGGCATAAAATAAGCCAATTTGTAAAATGTGTAGAGTTAGTATAAATAGTTTAAAGGCAAGATGTAATAGGAGAGCCATTTTAGAATGTATTTCTGCAATTCTATTATATTGCAGCATGGTGTACAAACAATTGTGCTCACTAGTGGTTAAGTATGCCTGGGGACTAAAGGAACAGGTAAAAAAAAAAGTTAAAAAAAAATAAAAAGATATAAAAAGTTCAACACACCCCTTTTGCCATTTTACAATTAAAAAAATAAGAAAGTTAAAATGATTGTCCTCTTCATTAAAAGTAATTAAAATAGTTCCCTGGCCCCAAGTAAAATAAAAAAATGGTAAAGCTACGAGCCCCTAACCTATTTCACCATTAGGAGCTGTTACCTTCCGAACGGGGATGTAAGGTAGTGGTACAGGACTGCTGCAGCCTCAGATTCAGGAACAGTGAGATATCTGTTCGGAAGGGATGGCATGTCAACAGAATAAAGAAGAGGCGCACCACTGGAATTGAGGACTGGGGAAAGGTGTATATAACTTTTTTTTATTTTACTAAACTAAGTGGTATCACAGTATCTGTAATAAAATATATGTTATGTAATAAAAAAAATGCTTATCTTGTACAGTGAACACCATAGGAAAAAAAATACCCAATTCATAAGTGCTTTTTTGTTGGTTAGTTTGCCATCCCCAAACATTGCAATAAAAAGTGATCAAAAAGTCAAAGTATCTCATAATGATATTAACCAATTTCAGCCCGTCCTCACACTTGTCCGTAAGTCAAAAAATAAAAAAAATTTTGATCTAGCAAATGAATCTGCAATGCAAATTTAGTAGTAGTAAAAATCAAAAAGTGAAACATTTTGTATCTGTGGAATCATTTTGAACTGCAGAATAAAGCTAACATGTCATTTATGCAGCAAAGTAAACTTCATAAAACAGCCCCCCCAGTACGTTTTATAGTTATAATATATTGTATAGTATATATTATATATAATAATGGCAAATGGTGCCAATAGAAGTGCATCATGTCCTACATAAAACAAGCCCTTATATGGCTATGTAGATGGAACATTTAAAAAAAGTATAGCTCTTGGAAGACAAGGAGGAGAAACAAATGTAAAATAAAAAGCCTGTAGTGGGAAAGGGTTAAAAGGACTTTAAAAGAAATCACCTGATATTAGTTATCATCTCCATGGAAGAGGCATATCTAGTAGATTAATATGGCTGAATATACCGTAGAGGAGAAATAATATACTTGACAAGAGTATAGTGGGAGCTGAACTGCTAAATTGTAACATAGACCTGTGATTTTTTTTTTTGCCACAATAGCACAAGGAGAACCCTACACAATTTTTCTCTTATTCACGTTTCTTTTTATACAGTAGCATGTTATATTTTAAAGTTGTTGACTGAGTTGCCTGCTGCCATGCGGAGCATATATGAGCAGGTTATAATTAGCTTGCCATCCCTGCTTATAGCAGTGACAGTTCTCACAGTTGATGTCTTTTGGATGCCTCTAAATAGGTGCTGATGAAAGCCCAATGGCATAGAAAATTTAGGAGGACCTAGTGTTTAGGAATATGCTGTGAATGAAGAAGCATTAATCAATGTATTAAATCAGACAGTCAGTAGTGGTAGTGCTTGTCAGTTTATTTCAGATCAGATCCTTTTTGTGGCTGAAATTTGTAATTTATGATGAAGGTTGAATATTCCTTCGCAGTAATTGGTTCAAATATATGTGTTAGCGTGTAAATTATAAAAAAAAAAAACACAAGCCTTTGCCATTCTAAGACTTTGTATGCTTGATGACTAATAGATGATAATGAATAGGCCTGTTCTTCGCTCTGACTGCAAGCGGCATGACATGAAAATTCCAGATATTAAATAATTCAGTTTTAGAATATTTCAATGCAAAATAAGATTAATTCTGCCTCTTGGGATATTATAAAAAAAGTCTAATTGTCTTACTCTTATGTATCCAGCAAGGCATTGTCATTATGTTATTTTTAGCGTTCAGAAATTTCTCTATTCTTCAAGGAAGTAAAAAAAAGCCACTTATTCTTTTCTGAAAACTTCTAGCACAATCATCTGTAGCATCACAGGAGCCAAGAGACTAGATATAGGTGTTTGATTTGTAGTGGTATTCCATATGATTCTCATTCCTGCAGGGTAGCCATCTATTCATAGCCAACTCCTAGTAAGCTGCTAGAATACACAAACAATACTGATCAGTATAGTTTATTCTCAGTACAATGATGTATAACAACCCTCACCAAGCAGACCAGCAACTCGTACATTGTAAAATAAAGAAATGTTTTGTATGAAGGTGTATAGTATTGTTAGGAAACAAATAAGTAAAAATGTGCCAATAATGAATCATAAATGTATAAATTACTTTATGAATTTAGGGCCACATGTATGAAAACTGTTTAGATCTAGGACTTTCTTTGTTGTCCAAAGCAACCAATCAGAGCTTCCCTTTCATTTTTCAGAGAACTTTATGAAATAAAAGGGGAGCTCGGATTGGTTGCTATGGACAACAAAGAAAGTCTTAGAACTAAACAGTTTTCATGCATGTGGCCCATAAAGTAATTTATACATTTATGATTTCATATTGCCAATTTTGTATTTATTTATCTCCTAAAATTGCTATAGTTGCATTTGTAGATCCTACATGGTTTGAATCACTTAAAGGGGTTTTATCGTTTGAAGTGTTCATGCTCTTCAGCTAATTGTATGAGATTGAATTTGAAATCCAGGGGCAGGCCTCTTCTCTCAGCAGGCGTGTCTCTCCTGCCAGAAGACGTGTCTCTCCTCCCAGGAGGCATGTAATTCCTAACTGAAGAGCTGTGACATCATCATTCTGTGTGAAGCAGGGGAAGGGGAAGGTTGTCTGGAGAGGACAGCTATGCAGCCTCCTGCATGCTTCTTATGTCTGCAGAGCCTTCAGCTTCAGGCTGGCTCCACAAGCTCCTTTCTATGCTATAACCAGTTATACACACAGCTTGAGCTGATGAAACACATGTGAGGAATGCACACTGCCCCCCCTCCTCTTCCCCTTCTGTTTTCAGGCAGGCGACTGTATGATTGTGTTATATGGAGGGAAGACAGGACATAAGACTGTGTTATATGAAGTGAACAGTCAAACAGTCAGTAATTACCGAGATCATTCACCTTAGAGCTAGGAGATGAGTATACAGCCAGCAGCCCTTTCAGATAGCTGGTTTTACTTTCGGTTTTAACAGCTCAGAGGGGAGTAAACACAGAGTGTGCAGTCAGCCAATCACAGTGCAGGGGGCGTGTCCAGGGCATTTCCTTTCTGGGGCGTATCCCAACAGGCTGAATGAAATGTCAGCCAGCCAATAACAGAAAAGGGGGCATGTCCCAACTAACAGCTGCAAAAAATAGCTATTGATGCACAGTAAAGCTCATATCTGCTATACTAAGTGACTTAAGTAATGCAAACCAATTACAAAAGTGCTTATTTTTACTGTCCCCGTAATCTGAGATATGATCTTTGTAGCAATAAAACCCTTTTAACATAAAAAATAATGTATCATTTCCCATGATCTGTATGGGGTTTGAGCGCATCACCTCACTTGTCACAATCACTTGTAAAACATTTGTATTAGTAAAGTACATGCAGTGATTGGCGGTCTTGTAGCATCTGTCTACAGTATAGTGTGGCACTAAATGTTCTATAATGCTCTTTAAATGTGCCAGGATGAGCAGCTCCTTTGGACAACAGGTGAGGGCAGCCCTATATCCTTTCTGTCTAGTACATTATGCATAAAGTACATGTCCCAAAGAAGCTCCTGTCCTCAAAACAGAAAGTGATTTCTAGCTTCCAGCAGCTCTTTCTGACTGTTGCTTTATCGATATCAGTTCTCTATGTAATTTTCTATAATTTTTATTTTGAATTATGTTGGGTTCACATTTTGGGGCTTTGGAACCACTTACCAGTTTTCCATAGAGTTATGGTTTCAACACACAATGGTCATCTCGGAACTACTTAATATTCTGTTATAAAAGGCTTTGCAATCTATGCATCATTGCTCAATCGTTATTATTAGTGTAGAGGTGGTGGACCTTGTCCATTGATGCTATCTACCTAATTTTTATAATCCAAATTACTTTATAGTCTAGTATCTTATATAATATTGCAAAGTCAATGATCCCATTTGATTTGTTATACTTGTATTACGTTAAAACCCAGAATTTTAAATCATATAAAAAAGGGGACACATATAAATGTTTTTTCCAACTCTTGACTGAAATCATAAAAACCTTTAAACCTTTTTTAAAAGGTCAATTTAGGATTAGTAAAATTATTTATATTTTCCAAAGCAAGAATAAGAGGAGAGGGAAAATTTTTTTTAAGGCATTTTATTATTTTGCAAAGGTCAAAGGTTTACTACATGGGATTGCTGTGCCTTTTAAACTTTTTGGACAGCCCATTGATGATGTCATGCTTTGGAAGTTTTGTTTGGCAACATCTGAGTTAATTAGAGAAAACCTGGGGAATTTTTTAAATACCAAAAGAAAAAAATGCTTCTGTGCGTAACAACAGGGGGAAGTCAAAAGAAATCCAAGATATGGGAAGGAATTGGGGCTTGCCAAGTTGGTTGCCTTGGGTGCAATTTCCCGATCCCCTGAGATGCCTTTTTCATCTGTACAAACAACTATAAGAAAAGTCAAACAGATGGAAATGCCCCAGCCACCCAAAAACTCTCGGGAAAGGAGATGGTTTCTGTGTTCGGATGAAAGTACTTTGGTTTAAATGAGCAAAAATCAACCCAACAAGAATTTGTGGATATGGGGGAAAAGTTGGAAGATTGTGTCTTTTATCCACAGTAAAAAAAAACTGTATAAACATGGACTGAAAGGCCATTTTTGCAAAAAAAAAAGCCATTACCCCAAAAAGAAACATAAAAAAGCCGAATAATGTTTAAAAAATTCACACAGGAACAAAAACCTACGTTTTGAAAAAAATGTCTCGTAGTCTGAAAAAAACTAAAATTAAATGTTTTGGCCCAAATTGCCCTTTTTGTTTGGGGAAAAAAGGGAGAAGCTTTAAAGCTAAGAACCCCCATCAAATTTGTAAAAACAGGGGTAGGCGCAACTGTTTTGGGGTTGTTTTGCTGCAGGTGGGACGGGTGCACTTACAAAATAGATGGGATCAAGAGAAAAGAAGATTAGGTGCAAAAGAAAACGAATCTTGACAAGCCAGCAAGTTAAAGCTTGGGAGAAATGGGGCTTCCAAATTTTATAATGACCCCAAAAACCTACCCAAACGGTTACAAAGTGGCTTGGGGTTAACCAAGTCAAGTTTTTGGGTGGGGCCCCCAAAGCCCCTATTATCCTATTGAAAATTTATGGGCAAACAGAAATGAAGGTGCAGGACGCCCCCATCATGGCTCAACATTGGGGGAAAAGCTACCAAACCCCCCCATGGAAATTTGTAAACCCCTTTAAAGTCATAAAAATTAAAAAAACACACTTCTCTCTCCTCTCTATCTTTTTCAAATTTTTTCTGGCATTTGGTGAATATAAAAAAATGTTGGTACCCAAAAGACCGAAAAACGGGTGGTTTATTTTTGAATTCATGTAGATAGTGAGAAAAACATGCATATGTGTCTTTTTTAGTGTATGTAAACTTTTTGTTTCAACTGTATATAGCTTTATCTTGTGGTAGTGCAGTTATAGACAATTTTTGTCAAAAGTCACATTGGGGTAAATGTATTTGTAGTTCCCCTGAACAAGGGTACTTTGAACTATGGACATTCACACTATTGCTACTATGCAAAGCCCCTCTACCTTATATCTTGGTGTCATGGTGTATACTGTTATGTACTCCATTGCTGTTTTATATTGTTAAACTTAGCTTTCATTGTTTACTATAATATGTTGTGTTTATTTGTACTGTGAGAATGGTTCACACATAACCAGCTAATACTGAGAGACTTGCTACCTATGGACTCAGTTGGTAACTTTCCACTTTGCTAGAAGATGCACAGTTGAGTTTTGGAGGGAAAATCTTTGCACTGTTTGGGAAAGATGCCTAGTCATAATAGAAGCTCTATACAAATGTATGAGAGACTGAAACTGTAACAATGCAGTCGTAAAGGTTGTGCTTCTCCACTCCACCCGTAACATTAGAGGATTGTAGAAACTGTATAAAACTGTACAAAAGGCTAGCAATTAGAGCCCTTGGGCCTTCTACAGATAGAGACCAGTGGATAGCAGAATACATACTGTCAGACTGATTGTGCAACCATAAAAAGATTCTGAAAATACCAAATCACAGATCCTGGGTCACCAGCCTTTTGAACAGGAATGCGACCAGGGGACTTGAACCACGAGACCTGCGGATACAATCGATCAGATGAGCAAAACTATCTTGTGAACAGAGGAACAGCTAGTTAGGTCATTCCTCAAGGAATATTGCCTTTTGTCACTACTAGGGACAGGGCCGTCTTTCCCATTGGGCCAGGTAGGCACTTGCCCGTGGGCCCCACAGGCACAGGGGGGCCCGCGGGTCTCAGCTGCCTACCCTGCCCCAGTGAGTGTAAATACAGACCGCGATCCTTTTCCAGTTGGGACGGGCCTGCGCTTTACTCCTTACATGGGCAGGACGCACGGCAGTGACATACAGCAGGGGACCAGGCTTTATAACACTTCAAACTCCTCTCGCTGTTGTCCGGCCGGCCTGTCGGGTTTAAGGGGGGGGAGAGGGGGGGCGCACTGACTGCACGGAGTATGCAGGAGTTAAGGAAGGAGCAGGAAGTTCCTGACAGCCCGGGCTGTGCCCCCTCCTCTGCCTCCTGTGTGGCTGATCAGCACTATCCCTGTAACAGCTCTTCTGTGCAGCTGGGTGCCGGCCGCCTGTCGGGTCAGGGAGAGGGGGAGGGGGCGCACTGACTGCATGGAGTGTGCAGGAGATAAGGACTCTGGAAGCTCCTCACAGCCTGGGCTGTGCCCCCTCCTCTGCCTCCTGTGTGGCTGCTGATTGTTCTATCTCACTATCCCTAGAGCAGCTCTTCTGTGCCCTGACCACCCCAGGAGTGTACAGGTCAGTGTACAGTGTGTGTGTGTATACAGGTCAGTGTACAGGGTATGTGTATACAGGTCAGTGTATAGTGTGTGTGTATACAGGTCAGTGTACAGTGTGTGTGTGTATAGAGGTCAGTGTACAGTGTGCGTGTGTACAGGTCAGTGTACAGTGCGTGTGTACAGGTCAGTGTACAGTGTGCGTGTGTACAGGTCAGTGTATAGTGTGTGTGTGTGTGTATGTGTACAGGTCAGTGTACAGTGTGTGTGTATACAGGTCAGTGTACAGTGTGTGTATATACAGATCAGTGTACAGTGTGCGTGTGTGTACAGGTCAGTGAGTGTGTATAGAGGTCAGTGTACAGTGTGTAAGTGTACAGGTCAGTGTGTGTGTACAGGTCAGTGTACAGTGTGCGTGTGTACAGGTCAGTGTATAGTGTGTGTGTGTGTGTATGTGTACAGGTCAGTGTACAGTGTGTGTGAGTGTATATACAGGTCAGTGTACATGTGTGGCGTCTGTGTACAGGTCGTGTACAGTGGCAGTGTGTACAGGTCCAAAAAGGTGTACAGTGTGTGTGTATACAGGTCAGTGTACAGTGTGTGTATATACAGATCAGTGTACAGTGTGCGTGTGTGTACAGGTCAGTGAGTGTGTATAGAGGTCAGTGTACAGTGTGCGTGTGTACAGGTCAGTGTGTGTGTACAGGTCAGTGTACAGTGTGCGTGAGTGTACATGGTCAGTGTTCTAGTGGGGGGCTGGTGTGCTGTGTTGTGTAAAGTCAGTGTACAGTGTGTGTGTGTGTATATACAGGTCAGTGTACAGTGTGCATGTGTACAGGTCAGTGTACAGTGTGCGTGTGTACAGGTCAGTGTACATTGTGTGTGTACAGGTCAGTGTACATTGTGTGTGTGTGTACAGGTCAGTGTCCAGTGTGTGTGTGTGTGTACAGGTCAGTGTATAGTGTGTGTGTGTGTGTGTATGTGTACAGGTCAGTGTACAGTGTGTGTGAGTGTATATACAGGTCAGTGTACAGTGTGCGTGTGTACAGGTCAGTGTACAGTGTGTGTGTACAGGTCAGTGTACATTGTGTGTGTGTGTACAGGTCAGTGTACAGTGTGTGTGTGTGTGTGTGTGTGTGTGTGTGTGTGTGTGTGTGTGTGTGTACAGGTCAGTGTATAGTGTGTGTGTGTGTATGTGTACAGGTCAGTGTACAGTGTGTGTGAGTGTATATACAGGTCAGTGTACAGTGTGCGTGTGTACAGGTCAGTGTACAGTGTGCGTGTGTACAGGTCAGTGTACAGTGTGTGTGTATACAGGTCAGTGTACAGTGTGTGTATATACAGATCAGTGTACAGTGTGCGTGTGTGTACAGGTCAGTGAGTGTGTATAGAGGTCAGTGTACAGTGTGTAAGTGTACAGGTCAGTATACAGTGTGTACAGGTCAGTGTACAGTGTGTGTCTGTGTATAGGTCAGTGTATAGTGTGTGTATACAGGTTAGTGTACAGTGTGTGAGTGTACAGGTCAGTGTACAGTGTGTGTGAATGTGTGTAGGTGACTATATGAGTGTACAGGTCAGTGTGCATGTGCGTCAGTGTAGGTGAATATATGAGTGTTACTGTATTTTTATGGCACAAATGCCCATAAAAAAGTACCTGCTCTGTCCATTGTTTTTCAATTGTATACGTTAGCTCACAGTTCATATCGTGACATATAGTACATATTCCACCCCCCCCACCCACCCCCCCATCCACCCCACCTTTTCCCCCCCCCCCCCCCCCCCCCCCCCCCCCCCCCCACCCCCCCTTTCTTTTTCACACCCAACATTGAAAAACAAATGGGACAATGTGGCAAATAAACTTACATACACCAGATTTGAATCGGTGTTGTGTAAAAAAAAAAAAAAAAAAAGAAAATATTATATATATATATATAATATAGTTAAAATTTTTTTTTCATATATATTTATATATATAGTATATATATATATATATATATATAGTATTAGTAGTGATCACAAAGCGCATCTGAAGGCTGTTTCGTTCGTGGTGGAATTGACACTGCAATGTGCCCGAAGTGCACCCTGCAAATACGATAATATCTAGCACTCATGGTGCAATATTTGAGTGCGTTGATTTCACAGAATATTCCCTGCCAATACTGTGCGTACAATACAAAGCCGGGGGAAAGTTAGATCAGAATGGGGTACGGGCCGAGGCTGTGCGAAGTATATGCTCCTGTCATGAATACTTCACAACAGAAGCGGTTATAGCGGCGTGTCAAGGTGGTTCACACGACTTAACTGTAGGACGTAATTTACGCCCCGCAATTACGCCTGTGTGGCGGGAGGCGGAGGAGGGAGCGGGGGAGCGCACCTCGACGGCCCATAGATTGCATTACCAGCGGGTGTATACGCAGGGAGAGGAGACGTAATCCTTAGTTCTCTATGTGATACTGTGGTTTACTGTAATGGGGGGGGGGGGGGGGGGGGGGGGGGCAAAACCACCCCAGGGGACGATTCCTAGCCGTCATTTGCGCACTCCGGCGTGTAATTACGGACTGATATATGGTAAAGGTTTTAAGCAGTGTGAATAGGGCCTAACTGTGCGACCTTATATCTGTATGTGAACCGGCCTGTCAATTATTTACATGGTTTTTCTAAAAGTGTCAGGCCAGAGCATTGTTGTTTCATTGTCGGCACTACTGTGATTGTAAGTGCAGAATTTCCAACAAGGATTGACTTAGGATGTCAAGGGCAGGTTTTCTGGCCTCCTAAATTTATACATGGTCGGCGCCTCTAAAATGACTACAAATAATTGACATATCTATTCTTTGTCCTGTATACTGTAGTTTAAAATCGGTGTCTCTAAATGATGACATTGATTTCAATAGCAATGAATGGCATCATTTTTACTGTAGTTTTTAAGCTCTTTCTGGGGGCATATTACACTGCTAATCCACCCAAAAAAGCATAAAGAAAGATGTAGTGTGGACTGATTACAGTACTACCTTGGGGGGTGTTTTCAAGATCAGTGCCTAGTGACAGATGAGCTGTAAGTACACACACATGCCTACAATGGGAATATATACTATCTATCTGCAGAGGACTGTATACCGCCCCTTACAGGGTGATATGTACCTATCTAGGGGGGACATATATCTCCCTCAGGGGGTATTTTAAAAACCAAATACAGGGGCGTAGTTTCCTAAGGGGATGTATCCCTTTTCCCTACAGGAGTCTTTCCCTTCCCTTATATGGGCCTTATCCCTACCTATTTAAAGGGGTGGCAACAAAACTCCCTACTTACTTTAATAGGGGCCTATCCCAGAGGAAAGGGAATTTGGAGAGAAGTGTTAAAAAATAAATCTAAGTCTTGTTGGAAATTCTGCAGGGACGAGTTAGGGCCGGGGAGAATTTGTCTTTGTTTCTTTTTTGGATGAAAAAAAAGAAAAGAGAAAAAAAGAATGACCGTGAGAGATGACGTCCCTTTGCCCCCGATGAAAGGGGTTTATTTTTTTCTGTTTTGGGTCAGGCCGTGTCTTCGTGATGGGCCCTGAGCCGGGGGTCTGACCACTATGGGTTCAAGGGGCGGTTGTTGGGGTCCAAAACCGCTCAGGGTTAACCCCACATTTTTTGTCTTATATGGCAGTGTTGTGGTTTAGGTTTGTTATCGATAATGTATATTTTGTTCCGCGAGTGGTTGTTTTGGGGAGGGGGGCCCGAGCACGGTCTCCCCAGGGCCCAAATGCTTTTAAAAGACAGCTCTGACTAGGGAGGGGGCTGGAGAAGGTCATGTTTTGCCTGTATTTGTTACATTTCAGTTCCTCATTAAAAATGCATGTTTAAAATGCAGACCCCTGATTCGGGGACTTTTTTTCCCATTATGATGCACCATGCCTTATCAACATTTCCAGAGAGCAGTAACACGCGGTGGCACCTTGACGGTGTTCAGGGATTCCAGCATAGCGTTTGGACCATCCCAACCCTGGGTACAGCATATTAAGCCCATCTAATAGAAATATTAGATTTTTTCCTCATAGACCAACCAGATCTAATCTTAAAGAAAAGTAACATTTTCCCTGCAATAAGTGTGTTTCCCCATTTTTCTTTTTTAATTTGCCCTAAATAACAGGAAAACAAATAACTAATTGGAAAATTGACAATTATAACGTAATAAAACAGCTCAAAAATTAAATGCATTTATAAGAATAACAGCAGCTCTGCTAGCTTGGATTAAAATGTTTTTGGGTCTCCAATTTTTACATTTTACTTTCGTTCAAGGGGGGCGCTAGCTTCCATGAAAGAAAAAAATAAATCTTAGCAGAGTATATATTTCCTTCGGCAGTAAAATATATGGTTCACTACTTACACAGTCTGTCATCTCTGTCATTGTTATGCCATTAAAGGAGAAAACATTGATGAGTTAAAGAATAAACTGCAATTTCCTATTGGAAATCTGACACTTACAGGTTCCGGGTCTGACCTAAAGATTCATTCACGTGATTTTAAGGTTTTTTACCTTATTGGTTGGAAAAACCCACACTCCGGGCTTTTTTCGAAAAAAACATAAAAAAAAATTGGGGAATACATTTTGACTTTTGGGGTATACCATTACATTTACTATGCAAAGCTACAGCGTTGTAAAAAGGCGAATGACGCATTTCCTTGTCCCTTAAAGGTTTTATTCAATGGGCGTTGGGGCAAAAATTTTAAAAACGAAAAGTCGTTTTTATTCATTTGAATTGGGTTATTTCAACAGCAAACCAAAATTTCTCGATCTCCTACCGCCCAAAGTTTGGCACATCCAATATATTTTCCTATTACCCCTCTTTTTCAGACATTTTTTCCCTTTTTTTTTCTGTTGCTTGGGGGTTCTTCTCCCCTTTTGCTCTTGAGTGTGCCACTTTTTTGGACATGGGCTCCAAAAAAATTTTGGTTGTAGTGGGTGTGCTGTCCACGCCCACATTTAAAAGAATGTGGAAATTAGGATAGGCAATGAAGGCATCAATCAACCATACCCAAAATAAATTCAGCATTCAAACAAAACACCTAGGTAATACAAATCCTCAAATGGAATATTTAAAATAAATTCATTTTCCAGACAAAACCACTAAATCAAGGGTTCTCAATTGTTCTTGCTCTATTTTACTCTATCATCAATGCTCAGAATATCATTCTCCCATTCCATGACAATCTAACCAAAAAGGTAAGCTCCAAATATTTATATAGTATTAAAGCAATTGTGCTTATACTTTGCTGAATAGTGGTCCCAATTCTTCACCTTGAAACCTTTAAATTCCACCTTGGGGATGGGTGGATGAGATTCTCCCCCTGTTGAGAACCCATACAATAAATAAATTCAGATTTCAAAATCAACCCCCATAATGAATTCAGACCTTCCCTCGTTTGAATAACTACAGACCCCTGAATGGACCCTTAAATAAATACAGTGGGACGATTTAGCAATACTGTCTAACTCTTGGACAGTGTAAACTTTGACTAGACAGTCTTATAATTTATCATAGTGTTGATAAATCTAAAGCATGTTAGAACTCTAATCTAACTTGACACCTTTTTATGGTGCACTGTGTCACACGCTAAGAAAGGTCCCCTTTCAGTGTAGTCATGCCCTTTTTGTTGGAAAAGGCACAGAAATGTCTAGAAACTGTCTAAAACACATCACAAAATTGGTATAAAGCATATACAGTGAAGGAAATAATTGTTTGTTCCCTTGCTGATTTTGTAAGTTGGCCCACTGACAAAGAACTGAACAGTCTATCATTTTAAGGGTAGGTTAATTTTAACTTTGAGAGATAAAATATCCAAAATAAAATCCAGAAAATCACATTGTAAAAATTATAGAAATGTATTTGCATTTTTCAGAGAGAAGTATTTGATCCCCTACCAACCATTAAGAGTTCTGGCTACTACAGACCAGTTAGATGCTCTTAAATAGTCGCTTTTATAAAAGACTTCTGTCCACAGACTCAATTAATCAGTCAGACTCTAACCTATACAACATGGGCAAGACCAAAGACCAAGACCAAGTCCATAGGCTGCTCGCCTAGGAAATCCTGGGAGCCATATCCCAGGGTAGGCGGCATGATGATGTCACACTGATCACACTGGAAACTAGCTCCCGGAGTGGGATCCCCCCACGGGGAGCGTGGAAAGGTAGGTAGTTTTTTTTAAGATTTTTTTTTTTTTTTTTTTTACCTAAAGGGGCCATATAACTACAGGGGGCTTATAATCTAAGCTATATGGGGGGAAAGGATATTACCTACAGGTGGTCTATAGTCTACAGGGGGAATATTATCTACATGTGGTTCTATAATCTACAGGGGGGATATTACCTACTGGTGATCTATAATCTACAGGGAGGGTTAAAATCTATGGGGAGGTCTATAATCTATGGGGGGGCTATATAACCGACAGGGAGGTCTATAATCTACAGGGAGAATATTACCTATAGGGGGGCCTATAATCTACAGGGGCCTATAACCTACAGAGGCCTATCTCCAGGGGGCTGTAGACATACCTACAGGGGGCAGCATATCTACCTACACTAGGTCTGTGTACCTACCTACAGGGGTCTAAATTTCTACCTGCTAAATGGTGGACTACATTAGTACCTATTTACTTAATGGGGGGTGCCCATACCAGAAGTAGGAATTGTTAGAGAAGTGCTTGAAAAGGGAGAAGTCTAAGATATTTGTGTGGTAAATTCTGCAGAGACGAGTTGGGGCTAGGAGAAGTCATCATGGCAGTCTAGACCATATGGAGAAGAAAAAAAGGGAAAAAGAACGATTCAGAGAACAACTGATCAGATAGGACATCTCCCGTGAGTCCCTGCATGTCAGGGCATATTTTGCTCCTATATTGGATCAGTTCTATAGTACTGTCATGTAGTGGTGACCTGAGCTGGTGTTTGACCACTATGTAGTCTCTATATGGCGGTGTTGTAGGTTATACCTGAGCTGGTGTCTGACCACTACATGGTCTCTATATAGCGGTGTTGTAGGTTATACCTGAGCTGGTGTCTGACCACTAGGTGGTCTCTATATAGCGGTGTTGTAGGTTATAAGTTTGTTATGGATAATGTATATATTTGTTCCTGTGAGTAGTTGTGTTTTTTGGGGGGCTCAGTGCACAGCTCTGCCCAGAGGCCCGTAATGCTGTTAAGATGGCCCTATGTATAGATATTCCCCAGCCTCCATTGCTTACTGAGAATCCTGGTAACCCGATGAAGCAAGGGAATCCCCTTTGACTATCCAAGTGTTTGACAGTGTGGATCGGAGGCTTCCTTTGGTCCCTGCTCTAGGAATGGAGCTGTTAACTACAGCTCTGCTCCTAGTGCAGTTGCGGTGCAAACCCCCTCTGTAGATAGTGAAATCTTTTGGCATCATTGCTGACAGAGAACACAATCCCCCCCATTGTCAAAAGACAATTGGCAGTCATTAAGGGGTTGATATGCCTTACTCCTAAGTCCTTTCTCCTCTGGATGCCTATTATGTCTCCATGAGCTATTTAGGAAAGGTGTTTTATTTAAGGAAATGAGGCTTAAAGTGTGGGTTTCATTGGTGCAGCCTGAAAACTGGTGCAGCCCTATTTGCTAGATTTTTAATCAGACACACTCCAGTATTAGGCACATTACAAAGCACCCACGGCACTTTGTAATGCGCCTGAGATCGGGGGGCATGCTGGAGGCGTGTGGCACCACACACGTACAATTCTACACATTTATGACTGTTTATTGGCAAATCCAGGTGCATTACTGCTGGAACAGGTAGATCATTTTAAAAGTGGTTTACTTGAGCCAGAATTGTGGCTTAATATAAATCTATAACCTGCAGTAGAACAGGTTCATTGATTCAGGCGCATTCTACGCTACAAATGCGTGCCGATTATTTTTATTCTGCAGATCTGTATGATTCCCATGAAACCAAACAAAATAGTTTGCATTGTGTTTTGCTACTTTAAAAGAAAGAATTTTCTTTTATTCATGTGATAAACATCACCATTTTCTGAGACCAATATCTTTTATATTTTTTTCCACCATAGGTGGTTGACTAATTTTTGTTTGGTAAGGTGTCATTTTTATTGGTAACATTTTGAAGTACATGCAACGTTTTAATTAGGTTTTATTCCATTTTGCTCTGGGAGGTGGAATGATCAAAAACAAGTTTAAGATAAGACTTTTATGAATGTGGCAATACTAATTCTGTTATTTATTTATTTTTTTACACTCATTTTTGTCCTTCATAGTGAGCTTGAATATGAGATGACTTGATTGCTAGTACTATTTACTGCAATAATTATGTACTAGAGTATATAGGCATTTCAATCATCTAATTGATTAATAGGAGTACAATAATACTGGGCCAAAAGCCCTTCATTAGGCTCCTGCTGCCATGGCAAAGAGTTAAGATTGCATGAGAAGCACAACAGGCAGTCTTAAAAGAGGTAAAATTAACCTGCGGATAAAAGAAAAAGACCTACAAAAGACACTACAAACTGCAGCAGAAAGCTTTTCTTGTGTCCACTATTAGAAAAACAGTGAACTAGAAAGACATGTGTGTCCCCCAAGCCTGGATGTTTCACAATGCCGTTTGAAAAATGTTCCACAAACAGATGAGACAAATATGGTTAAAACTACAGTATGTTTGGAGGGAAAATAATACTGCACACCAACACCAAAAGCCTCCTGACAGTTGTAAATCATAGTGAAAATTCAGAGGTGTATCAAAAGATTTTACAGGATAATGTAAGGGTAGCAGTTCAGCACGCACCTGTCCCGGCTCCTGCCAGCAGGAATGGCTGAAGATGCGTGCAAAGAGCCAGGGACACCAAGGGATGCCGCAGCAGCAGCCGGGACACGGGCATGCTGACGGTCCGTAGCAGGGACCGTGGCGTGAACAGTGACACACACCATGATTACATATCACCACCACATAGTGACTGAATATCACTGCCACAATATGACCACATATCACCACCACATAGTCAATGAAATATACTGCCATACTGTTCCTAAATATAAACTATTATACTACTACCACTACTACCAATATTTCAACCATACAGTAACCATATGGGGGTAGATACAGATACTAGTTGTACACAGGTTCTGCAGACATGTAAGTCATTACAGTGCAGTTACATCCAGGGACTCACAAAGATATCTCCTCTGATGAGTCGTTGTCTTTCCCTTCTCTTCTCCATCCTGTCCAAACTGCTATGATAACTTCTCCCGACCACAACTTGTCTTTGCAGAATTTACCACACAAACATCTTAGACTCCTTGATTTTTTAGCACCTTCCAGCTGCTCCCCACCTCTGTACAAACTCCTCATGGAGTGATAGATGTAAGTGGGGGTTATAGAGGGATGGTAGAGGTGAGGGGACTATGGGATTGTCTGGGGTCATGGAATGATAGGTGGAGGTGAGAGGTTATGGAATTGTCGGTGGAGGTGAGGGGTCATGAAATGATAGGTTGAGGTGAGAGGGCTACAGAGTGATAAGTTGAGGTGAGGTTTCATGAAATGATAGATGATTGTGAGGGGCCTATAGGGTGATAGGTGGGGTTGTATTTTAGGGAGCTATATTTTGTGTCACCACTAGGTTGCATAACATTATGGGGGGCAGAAGAGAAGGGACCGGCCATAGCTTACAGGCACAATCTTCTAAGGTGAAACAGGGGACCAACCTCCTCAGAGATTGTGCTGTGACTGTGGCTTGTGTACCGAGGGTCAGATTGTGTGTCCTCAAGTCCATCCCAGAAAATTAGCCACAATTATGACCTTCAGGGGTTGCAGGGAGTGGATTTTAGTACTAGCATGGTGTTTTTAGTGTATTTATTTTTCTACAGGTTCCCTCCTTTGGACTATGTTTTATTCCTTGAAATACGTTGAATCAGCATTGGATCCGTTTCTTTATTATAATGATCATGGAGGGATGTTATCAAGAAGTGTATATTTAAATAAAGGTTTTTTTTTTCCGTTCTATGTATTTTTAAAGTTATTTTTCAGTGTTGGTAATGGAGGTGCCTGACAGACGCCTCTAGATTACTAGTGCTGGGGCTTGGTGTAAGCCAGCGGTGGTTTTTGCTACTCCAAGGCTCACATTATTACCCCAGTACTCAATGCACCAGGGGTGCTGGGAAGACTCATGTAACGCTCTAATGTGAAGGTCCACTTCTGGGGTGGCTGTGGGATGATATTTTTAAGGTGGACTTTCCCAACCTAAAAGTATCACCATGCAGCTGCTGGTTTTGCCTTGGCTGGTTATGAAATAAAGAGCAGGGACCAAAATTGTTTTCTTTTTTGTTTTTATTTATTTGCATAAGAAAAAAAATCAACATAGGGTCCCTCTCTCCTATTTCATAACTATTTGTGGTGAGTGTTAGAGAGTTAAGATTTATGCAACCCCCACCTCTTCCCATAACCCACCCAACCCCTACCTGACACCCCTGAAATCCCAACCTCTACCAATTTCACCCCATTCTAACTCCCCTTCTACCTCTACTTCAAACTTCCCCCGTCTACACCCAATATAAACCCTACCACCTCTACCCTCAATCTAACCTTCCCCTCCTCCTCCACCCCCAGGAAATACTCACTTGTCCTGGAGAGTGTAGGGATTCTGTGCTCTTCAAGGCACGCAGTGCTTTTCTGTGGAGGGGGTAGCACTCCACCCGCGGCTTCTCCTCCTCTTTCCAATAATGCACTGGGATCGATCCTCTTGCAGCATCCAGTATAGGATGTGGCCAGATGAAGGAAGGGGCAATAGGGGGGGGCTTAAATCTGACCCTTCCAACACCATCCCATGCCCATCCATTCACCACTGCCACCAATAATGCAGGCAACCGCTCCTCACTCTCCTCCTTCCCAGTCATGTGGGGAGAGGAGATAAAGAAAATAGAAGTACCATGTATGGAATGGGCACAGCTCCTGAGCCAACTTAATACTTGTGTCCCCCACCTCACAGACAAAGGCAATCGCCTACCTCTGCCTATCGGTTTTCCTGGCCCTGAGTCCATGAACTCAAACTGAACAGACATTGGGTGTTGCAACAATACAGTGAACTAAAGCACACATGTATATCAGCTAAACAATGGTTACAAAGACAAAAATATGAAAAAGGTTATGTTAAAGTCCTAACCTTAAAACTATTAACATACTGGAACATGAAGTGTCCATGTGAGACATCTAAGTAATACAGATAAAAATAAATATATTTACAGAGAAGAATAGTCTGAAATTCCTTTTCATACTCACAAATCTCATTTGTAGCTGCAAGAAACATGATGGAAGGTTTTTATCTGCAAAATGGGGATTTCCAGGTTATTAAATTCAAGGCGTCACTGACTTTTTCTTTCTGCACTAAGGATGTTTTTCTTAAATGTGCTCAATAACAGACATGAATCGTCAGTGTTGGGCTGGGGTGCCTAAGGCCCACCTATGAAATTTCATTCTGGGTTCCCACCTGTGGAGTTGATTCAGGTGGCTCACCTTTCTGCCTCTCTTAAGGATGAAGTTTAAGAGAAATCCCTGGTCTGCCATGCTCAGAGGCCGATCTGGGGTTTTCCATGGCGGCCTGTTCAAGCCTGTGAACAGTACGGCTGGGTGTGCGTTATTAAATCGTGTTTATTTGTAATAACAATCCAACAACATTTTATTAGTAATCAATGTAGAAATCCAGATAATTCAGTAGGGTTGACTTACCTTTTTTTGCATTAGTATAAACATGTTCTAACCTACCAGAGAAAGGAACAAAATGAAGAAAAATTAATTTTAGATTAAAAATAAATCTTCCTTATGCACCATTATTAAAAGCCATGTAACGAATGTGTTAAAGACAATGTAAAATGTGTAGGCTAGTTTGAAACCGCCTAATAACATTTCTTTTAAACAACATCTCTTCCTCCAGCTATGCACAAGTCTTTAATTTTAACACCCCCCACAAAAAAACCGTATATTTTTTTTTTATTCATAACATGTAAATTTGAGCACTATCTTGAGAGGCAACCACCCCAAGTGTCACTCTAGTACCAGATGTTCAGCATTGATAACAAAATTCAATTTTACATGAAAGTTTTAGATTATAATGATCCAGTTATCTAACAGTCAATGTAGAAGGTAGTCATAAATTACGTCATGAATATATGACAGAAGAAAAATGTTCAGTGTTGAACATGGCAGCACACGAAGAAAGAACCCATAAAGTCTATATGGCACACAGTAATTCACCTTGAAAAGTTCATTTTTATTAAGGTTTCTCATTTTCCTATGTGCTTTAATATGCATATATCAAATTATGCTTTTACTGCACTATTAAACTCCAAGAAGTTAGTCATATAAGCCTAGCCCTTAATATAGATGTGCTTTACAGTTTAAAGCAGGAACATGAATAGTTCTACTATGTTCATTCACAGGTGATGCATGATCTCGACTTCTCATGTATGTTTGTGCTTGGAATACATGGACTTTTTCTATTATGTATTTTGTGCTATAGAGCAGAGGTGTAATGGAAAGATCTTGGGGCCTATTGTAAAATTTACAAAGGATTCTTCTGAGTCATTTAGAAAAATTTTTGGGAGGGAAAATTTGGGGTCCCTCAATGAATTTGGTGGGACCCGCAACATTTGTACGCCTAAGGTCTTGCCCCTCGACACGGGGAATCATGTGTTTGGTTTTTATATTTTGATTATGCATCATTTTTCATTTGGGTTTTTCACCCATAATAATGATTTGTTCTTTAGGTCTTTCAAAGAAAGCATACAATTTGTATAGCAAACCCCCTGGTTGTTTTTTTTCAAAACATTTAAGAAGAACAGAAATTTCCCCATCTGCTTCCATGTGTTTTTGTAATTTTTTACACACCAGGAACCTTATCTGGTGTCCTTATGTGCTGTTTACAGTACCTTACTATGCTATTATTGTTGTTTTTTTTAATGCACCATTAATTCCAGGGCACTGAACCGTACATAAACAAAATTAATTTAAGAAAAAATGTAATTATATTACACATGAACGAAATGGTTGTTACAAAATGGACATTCATGTTAAATAAAGCAACATACCTACAGTGACTTAAATAATTACATATCAACTCATAAGAGTATAAAGATTTTGGGCAAGATTTATCCAGGAACCTTCAGATTAGATCATTGCACTTTGATGGCAGATCTCTTGGTATTTTAAATATTTTATATGTTGTTACTTTTGTATTATAGACAGACAGACAGGAGAGAGATAGATGGATAGATGGATGGATGGATAGATAGATAGACAGATAGATAGATAGATAGATAGATAGATAGATAGATAGATCTTCCAAGTGTTGGATTGCTGCAAACCTTGGTCTGTAGTTGTATCTATTGTGGCAAAGCGACATTAGGAAGTCGCAATGTTCTGAAACTAGGTGGCATAGGTGCCACCGAAGTCCTGGCTTCGGTGGGGGAAGGCAACCATTTAGCGTCAGTAACCCTAGGTTACTGACACAGGTAGTTAGTATGGCTGCTATGTGGCTAGTGATGGGTTGCCTTTCCTGGGACGGTCACAGCGTTGGGTGGGAGGCCGTCCCCACCTTCCAGGCCAGGTTTTGGGCCAGTCCCTGGATTGTTATAAGAGCCCTTAACCTGCAGGTGTTAAGGGGGCGTGGTCTGCTAGCTGGCAGTGCAGCAGAGGAGGTAGGGAGAGGCTCTTGCCCCCAAGAGGCTTGAGGGAAGCCAGAACCAGTGAGTACTGGTAACGTGTGTGTGTGTGGTGCATTGACGATAGGCCATGACCACACGTTAGAGAGGGACTCAGTTCATGTATAGCTAGTGGCCGGACGGCTGAGGATTTTGTTTGTGTTTTTGATATATCTGTACTGACTTGGCCTGTAGAGGAAATAAAGCTGGCCTGAAGCCTGAGGGAGAAGCCTGGTGTCAGTGTGAAATATATTGGTGTGCCAGACCACTTACCAAAAGCGGGGATCCCAGAGCTAAGTAACTCCGGGATGGTCCGAGATGGTGTCTGGACGCATGTGAGTCGTCACACTATGTAAGTGATTATTTGTATGGTCTTATTAGACATCAGGTTTTGCCACAAGAAGGCATTGAAGTGCTTCCCCCGATGCCTGTACAAAGGCTGTCAGAGGTTACTTTTGGGTAGTGTACCTCTTGATTAGAGATCGTTGACTGCTAGACATCGCTCTACAACTCACATGAAGACACTTTGCCATGTAGACAAACCTTGACAGAGGCCGCATTATTGGACTGATGTTGGTCATTTTAACAAATGGCCTGTTATTTAGGCCCTTCTTGCTAAGCTGTTAGGAGATGTTGGGAGCGATGGTTACATTACAGCATGCATACACATACGGCGAAAAGGATCTGGACAGTAGAGACGAATGTTTAATCTGCTGACATAGACGAGATACCTCTACAGCACAGGCGTCAAACTGTGGCCCTCCAGCTGTTGGGAAACTACAACTCCCATCATGCCCACTGTTATAGATTATACAAATGCATGATGGGAGTTGTAGTTTCCTAACAGATGGAGGGCCACAGTTTGACACCCATGCTCTACAGTTTATTTGTCCACCATCCAGATAGAGGCAGCATCTTCATTACACACTCCTTTTTCTGCTTAAAACATTTCCAGGCACTCAGAAAAAAAATGTTGTGTCATGGTGCCTATTAAAGGCCACATGTATGAAAACTGTCTTGGTCTAAGACTTTCCTTGTTGCCCATGGCAACCAATCAGAGCGCCCCTTTCATTTCATATAGTGCTCGGAAAAAATAAAGGGACACTCTGGTTGCTAAGGGCAACAAAGCAAGTCTAAGACCAAGACAGTTTTCTTGCATGTCCCCCAAAGTATTCTGTAATTGATAGGCTGCCACTGCCTACTTCATTTGAACTAGTTTTGTGAACAAAAAATCTGGAATATTATGGTCTGGAACCATACGATCTTTAGTGCTTAAATCCAGGTTCAGTTTGGGCCCAACAATGGGAGGGCTCAAGTATGGAGGCATTATGGTTAACACATTAATCCTGTCAGATGCTGCCTCATCTGCAGTTGGTCACCAGGATAATGGTTGACCACACATAGCAAGGGTCTCCCACAAATGTCTCGACTAGATTGAAACACTTCTTTGACCTGCCTGGTCACCTGATTTGTTGCCAATCTGGCTTTTATGGGTTAAGCTGGGAAACCAGCTTCTGCAACCTATGAGTTTTCAGGATATACAGGCTCAGCTACAACATTTCTGGGCAAGTGTGCCACAGGATGCCATATATAAGCTGTATGCCTCTATGCCCTACTGTAACCATTCTAGAAGAGAGCCAAGATGGTACTAGAACCTTCTTTCGAACAGTTATTCCCAATTAACTTATTCTTTCACTCTAATATTGGAAATACTTATATCATTATTACAAAGCACAAATCTAATGAAGTGGAATTTGTTTCGAATTGCAGAAAAAATGTGAATCTTTCAGTTGAGAGGCCACAGTATACTTTTTTAAATGATTCATATTGAAATTGTATCAAATAATGTCAATTCAGCATTATGAAGCCCAGTAATTTATTGCTTGTCACAGAGGGAAATGTTGAGAAGTTTTCACTCCCTGGAGGCTCACTGGTAAAGCTCTTAATAGCCAAAAAGGATAGAGCGTCCCCTTTTGGCAATGGATAGTCTTTGTTACAGTGACAAAAAGTGAAACTAGTGATGTGGAGTCTTGTCATTTTTACTGCATACTGTACATACTTTTGTCCCCCATAAAATAATGACAGATGATATTCATTTTCCTTTAAATTTGTTTATACCTAAATAGCGGATAAAAAACAGGGCTTACCCTTTTTTCATGGGAACCAGAGAAGGGGTATTTTATGCTTAAAGGGGGTTTCTCGCTACAAAGAATAGCTTTCAAATTGTAGGGAACCAAAAAAAAGACTTTTTCCAATATATTGCATTGTTTCCTCTTTTCCCTAAAGAGATACAAGTGAAATTATACCTCCCGGGGCATTTCATTTTCCCTCAGAAACTTCCCCTTTAAACAAATCCCTGGGGCTGTTTTTTCAAAATAAAAACAGAGAGGAGTCATCACACGGGGTCAGCAGTGGCAGTAGTGTCCTGCCCCAGACGTAAAAAGCTTGATTTTCCTCAAGTAAACACTTTTAAATTTTGGGCTTTTGTTTTGGGGACAATAAGAATCCTTCTAGAATTTTTGGAACAACAATCAAAAAACGAAAGCAAAGGGGCAGCTGTACAACCGGATTTTCAAATATATAACCGGAAGTGACAGAAAATTTCTTTCATCATTCTTGAAACCCGGGTTGGGGGGAGACAACTCCTTTTAATTTAACCGGAAAGTTAAAGAAATGATTCTACTTTAAAAATAAAGTATATTATTACAGCTGAAACCCCCAGGTGGTTATTGGGGTTTTTCTGTTAAAAAGTCTTCAAGAAGACAATAATTCTGTTATAACATTTGATTGCTATCAGTATCCTCCCATGCTATTTCTCAGTGGGCTACAAAAATTTCCCAAAACCCCCTAAGGTTTTCTTATTTTTCCCTATCGAGGAAGAAAAAGAAATAAAGTTTTTAAAATGTTGAAGTTTCTTTAGCATTGCAATCCAATCAAATGCATGGGGGTCTGAATCAAAAGAACTTGGAAATATGATTTCACACTATGTTGGTAGTACACTAGTTGAAGTTACCAATGTGATTAAGAAAAACATATCAACGTAATAACACAAACCCTTACGAGGCAGCAAAGTAAAACCAAGTGAAGTTTATTGGCTTCAATGAAATACAAATATCTCTTGGTAATATGGGTGAAACCAAACAAGAGTCTCGTCACATAGGGGCATGGTTCCCAGCTGCCTCATGGCCACACTGAATCCGTGTTGTGGGTTCCTACCCTAAAGGATTTGGACCTGTGAAACTCTGACTGCAATTATGCAAGATTTCTATTTAAAGTTATTACAGTGCTGTGAAAAAGTATTTACCACCATTCCGTGCTTACTGGATATTTACCCCCCTTTTCTGCTTTTTGAGCATTTACACATAATGGGGGGAAAGACAAAAAAATTTTATCAACCCAACACGGTGGGTCTCAGTTGTTTGCAGCTGAAATGGGGGATAAAAAAATAGAATATTATTATTTTTAAATTGTAAATTTACCCCCAAAGGGGCTAAAGAAATGAAAAGGGTTAAAGCTTGCGAAACAAGCCTCCCTTTCAAATAAGAAACACGCAGGAGTAAAAATCACCATCCCCATTGCTACAAACTGTTAGAGCAGAGAGAGGGGGCGGTAACCAGGAAAGCTTTAAAGCCAAGCAAAATAAGCGCCCTAACGCTGAAGAGAAGCAAAATTAGAAAATCAGTATGTTTGGTAATAACCTTTATTTACCTTTGCCTACATGTTTAAAGCTGATCAATAAAATGGGATTGCCCCTTTAACTATCATAAAGCTATATAAATTTGTGATGACCCGAATTGTACTGACCCACAGAATAAATATAACATGTTATTTATACAGCTCAGTAAACTACATAAAAACTAAACCCCCAAAGATTAGTGAAATTTGCAGTTCTTTTTTTTTCCACTGCAAAAAATAATTTATTGGGGGTTCCTATGCATTGTAGGGATGGGGTGGGGATCCACTGGACCACCAAAAGCATATGAAACCCCCCGCCGGGGGAACGAGTCTAATGGGGTCCGGTTTTTCACCAGAGCCCCGAAAACGGGAGGGCTTCGCGCGGATGCTACCAGGTCGCACCCCCGACGTGACTTGCTTGCGGGGCAGCCGAGGTTTTTGCGGGGTACAAATGTAAGCAGGCTCGAACGGGACGGCAGAAGGTCAGGACGGCGGCAAAGGTTTCGTGGTAAAGGGACGGAGGCAGAAGGACGGTACACAGAACAACAAGACATTTTAGGAACGCTTCCTCCCAGGCACAAGGCACTATCGTTTTGGGAAAGGTCGGGGAAAGAGGCAGGGCTAAAATAGGGACCGTGCCCGGGGTGAAAACCAATCACCGGCGCACTGTCCCCTTTAAATTTCCCGCATGCCGCGCGAAGACTGCACAGAGGGCCCGCCGCGACCCCCGGCCGGCAGCAGGAGCGCGCGCCGGGACGGGACCGGAGCGGGATGGGTAAGTTCCCCTTTTGAAAAACCGCCGGGGGGTGTCCGCGGCCCGGGCCGGGCCGCGGAAACCGGCCGCAGCGGGAGGTCGCGGGGGGGGTGTGCCTGCCCCACACGAGGGCCGGGGAACCCGCAACAGTACCCCCCCCCCCCTTAGGCCCCCCCCCTCTCTGGCCCCGCAAAAACTTAGACAAGAGGCCCCTACCAGGATGTTCTCCTCCGCTCCCACGCCCTTTTCCTCAGGCCCCAAACCCCTTCCATCCACCAAAAAAAAATCTTTTCCCCCAAACCCGTTTTAGGGGCCCAAAATCTCTTTGAACGCAAAAATAGGTGGTAAAGCTAGGAGACGGGGGAACCACGGACCGAGAGAAGGGGGTTAAGGGTGACCGGCTCAGTGGGAGAAGGAAGGGAGTTTGGGATGCGCATGGGGCGGGGGGACCCGGAGCTTGGGGCCCGGGTTTAATGCGCCTCGGGACTTCAAAGGACAAAAAAAAGGGGGGCCCCACTTTAGCTGGGGTTTTTAAAAAGGGATTACTTGGCAACACCACACCTATCCCCCGGGACAAAGGACGGAGGGGGTCTTTTTTTTTTGTCCGTTTGGGGTCTTCAAGGGGCCGAGGCCTGAAGCGGGGACTGGCGCTCCCCCCAAAACAGGGAAAGGTCACGGCCCAGACTGCCCAGCAGGGACATCGGAGGAGGCAAGGGGCAGGGGAAGGGGGGGGGGGACCGACCAAAGACAAGGAAAGGGGGAATCCCCAGCGAATCAGAGTCCGGGGAATTATAAAAAATTTCCCGCCCAAGGTATAGACTGGCCCCAATCATCTTTTTGGCAAAAAGGGCGGAATAATACCGGGACCTGATTACCTCTCCATTTCCCATTGGGATTGTGGTTTTGGAACCAGAGGAGAAATCCATTCCACTTCAGTAGCGACAGGGGCCCGCCAAAATCCGAGACAACGACTCCCCTCCGAGACTATTGTAAGGGGACCATGCAAAAAAAAAGTGTTCAAAAAAAATTTTGGCGAGCCAGGCGCAAAAGGAAAGGGCCCGGAAAGGGGGAACAAAATGACCTCTTTGGAAAAACGGTCAGGACTACCCAAAAGCCGTATTACCCTCAGAGGCGGAAAGTCATTTATGAAGTCCATGGCAATAGGCTCCAAGGGACAGCAGGCACCGGCAGGGGTTGGAGTACCCCCCGCAGGCTTTGGCGAGGTGACTTATTGGGGGCACGGGTTGGTGCGGCCCCCACAAACTCCTTTACATCGTTAACGAGCCCCGGGCCCACCAAGAACCCGGGGAAAATCAACGAACAAGACCTTCAACCCCGGGGGGGGGCCCCGGGAGCGGAACGTGACCCCCATTTCAGGACCCTCAACCGAGCGCAGGGCGCACATACGTCTTCCCGGGGGTACCCCTTGGAGGTTAGCGGGGTGCCACAGACATAGACTTCCGGGGTTTAAAAATGTTTGGGGGCCGCCTCTTCCTCCCCCCATAACATCGGGAAACACGGGAAAGAGCACGGGCCTTGAGGGTTTTTTTTCTGCCGTCGAAGTGGATGATTTAGTTAAACCGGGGAAAGAACAGGGGGCCATCCGCCCCTTTTACGAGGATTCAGACTTTGCGTCTGGGGAAAGAGGAGGTTTTTGTGGGCATTTAAGATATTCACGGGAAGCGAGCACCCTCCAGGGGGTGGCCCATTTTTCTGGGCAACCTTAATGGCAAAAAATTTCCCCATCCCCATGGTATGTTTTCTCCCCTGGTGAGAAAGGGCCTGGAAAAAAAACCCGCAGTCCGAGTCTTGCCCGTGGCCCCTTTTGGGTGGCAGTGCTCCGGCTCCTAGGGAAAAGGCGCCCCTTCCAGAAAAGGGGTTTTCTCGGTACTGGCCGGGATAACACCGGTGCGGAGGCGAATGCTGCCTTTAGCTTTTAAAAGGCTTCTTTGGCGACCGGGGGGCCACGTTTTGGGTTGGCATTTTTTTTTTGAGGCCACAAAAGGTGCTACCAACTTGAAAAGTGCGGGATGAATTGGAAAGGTAATAATTTGCGAAACCCAGGAAACGTTGTAAGCCCCAGCCACAGGTCGGGCCCCTGTAGGGCGGCAGAGAGTTTGGTGGGTCCATCCGAACCCCATCCCGGAAATTTTGTATCCAAAAAACGGGGGGCGGACTGGTGAAAAAGGCACTTTTCCCTTTAGCATATAGATGGTTCTCGCGCAGGCGTCTCGGACCCGCGCACATGTAACTGGGGGATCCCAACGGGTGAGAATACCCGGAGTCACTAAATAACCACTACACAGGGTATAGGGGGTCCTGAAAATTCGTTGACAAATTCCTGGAAGACGGCCGGGCGTTGCATAAGCCAAGGGGATTACCAATACTCAAAATGCCCATCACGAGTATTGAAAAAGGCCCCTCTTCCCTCGTCGCCTTCCCGGATCCGGATAGATTTTAAAGCCCCCCGCAAAATCCAATTTGGAAAAGACCCCTTGGCCCCCCGGAGACGCAAAAAGAGTTCCTGATTTTCGGGAGGGGACCGGTTTTTTGATGGGGATCTTTTAAATCCACGAACCAATGCCGGGCCCCAGGGGGGCCCTCTTCTTCCCCACAAAGAAAAATCCGGCCCCCCCCCCCGGGGAAGTAATTTTCGGGTGAAACCTTTTCGTAATTTTTTTCTACAAAGCCGACATTGGGGCCCATTTCGGGTACGGGGGACGGGTAGACCCTACCCCGGGGAGACTGGTCCCCCGGGGACAGGTCTATGGGCAATCATATGGGCGATAGGGGAAGGTCTCAGCTTTCCCCTCGGAAAAAAAATCTTGGAAGTCCTGAATAAGTTGCGGGAAAAACCCGGTATGGGTTAGAGAGACTGTGGGGGACTGGGGCGCACCCGCGGGGGGCCGAAAGACCCAAAGAGACTGCAGTCCGGGCCCCCAAAGCAGCACCCCCCCTTCCAATCCAGCATAGGGGCGTCCGCTTACCAAGGGAAACCCCCGAAAAACAGCCCGAAAGAACGGGGTAACACAAAACGGATCCTTTTCCCCGTCGGGCTCCTAGGAGGGCCCCTGGTTTTGTCCGGTAGTGGATGGATCGCTTTAAAAGTTTTACCCCTACGGAGAGATACCAAGGGTTTGGCTAGGCGACCACCGAGAACGAACTTGGTCACCAACGAAGCAAACCAAAAGCTCCCCGCCGATCCGAATCCGGGAAAGGGCCCACACCCAGAATTCCAATTGGACGTAACCAGAGCTGGCAAAAAGCCGGGGGGAGGAACCACAAAATAGGGACGCCTCTCCCACGAATCCTAGGTGCGTGCTTCCCGGGGGGGGTTTCGAAGAAGTGGGCAACCCCCCACGGAAGGTTTTTGGGGCCGCAGTAGAGACACAACCCCCTCACGCCGTGGGCAACTCTTGCGGGGCAGGCGGTACTGTCCACTTGCATTGGGCCTATTCCAAGGGTGGCTGGGGGGGGAGGGGGAGGACGCTGAAATACTGGCGCAAGACGGGGGAACCGATTTTTGAGCGGGCCCCGCGTCCTGGGGGACCCCCTCCCGTCTCTCCCCAGAACGGATGCAAGCGGGTTTGCCAGATGGATGAGCTCACTAATGACGTCGGAAGTCCCGGGGGGGCGAGGGCATCCCCTTTATCGGCCCGGGAAAGGCCCTTCTTGAACGTGGGGCACAAAGCAGCATCATTCCCCGCCAATTCAAAAGGGTAAGGGGCGAAAAATTGACGGCGTAGTCGCCAACGGGGGGTTCCCCCCGCGTAGGTTTAATAAAGCGGGTTTTAGCAGACGAGGGGCGGGAGGCTCCCGAAGACTCCGCGGAACTCCCCAAGAATGCCCAGATCCGCTGTATAGACGCCTCGGGCCCAAAGTGGGGTCGCCCCGGCCAGGGCTTTCCGATAGAAAACTGACCCCGAAGGCCACCTTGACTTCTCGGACGGGGAAATGACCACCATAAGTTCCACGTGGGGACACCCTGGGTATGAACCCCCTGCAGCCTTGGATCCCCCCCAAACTTCGTCGGCATGGACAAGCGGAAGTTTAGGGGGCCCCGGATGTCCCCGGAACGACGCTCTGCTTGGCCCCCGGCCCCGTTTGCGCTGCTGAGTGGCCAGGGGCTGCGCATAAATAGTCTTGTTCAGCTGTACGCTTGCTGCGCGATCGCTTAATTGCTGAGCCACGATGGAGGAGGTCGGAGACCCGGGAGAGGGGACCTTGGGGGGATCCATGGCCGAATCGAACTTACGGATGTGGGAGTGGGGTCCACTACCCCCACAACGTGATGTAAGCCACGCCCGGGGAACGGATCAAAATAGGGGCCCGGTTTTTACCAGAGCCCGCCGCAAAGGGGGGATGGACTCTGCGGGGGATTTCTACCAGTCGCACCCCGACTGACTGCTTTGGGTGGCAGCCGAGGTGTTGCGTGGGACAAAAACGGAAACAGGCTCGTAGTCGGGGACAGGGGAGAAGGTCAACAGGCGGCAGGTTCGGGGGCAAGGACGGGGGCAGAAGGTAGGGACACAGAACGGAACAAACACTTTGGGAAAGCTTCCCTCTCCAGGGGACAAGGGACTAAAAGATTCGGCAAGGTGCTGGGGGGAAAAGGCAGGGTTAAAATAGGGGCCGTGCCCGGGAAAACCAATCCCGGCGCCTGTCCTTTAAATTTTCCCGGCATGCCGCGCGCACGCTCTAGAGGGCGCGCGCGCACCCGGGCCGCAGCAGGACGCGCGCCAAAAAGGCGGACCCCGACGTGGACGGTTTAAATGTACCCGTACACGCCGGGTGTCCGCGGCCCGGGCACGGGGGCCCGGCCGCACAGGAGGGGCTGCGGCGTTGCGGGGGGTGCCTGCGACCCGACTCGAGGGTCGCAGGGACACCCGCAACATGCATTATATGGTACAGTAAATGTTTTTTTTATTAAAAAAAAGTACAACTTGTTCTACAAAAAAACAAACCCCAAATGGCTATGTAGATAGAAGACAGGGATAACAAAATGCACACAATGACAACAAAAATTGCTGTGGTTGAAAGAAGTTAAACTAAATGTAATATTAAATCTAGAGAACTGAGCACTTTGCCATTCAAATGTATATTTTAAAGGGTTTTCTCGCTACAAGATCATATTGTACTGATGGACAGTAAAAAAAAGCACTTTTGCAATTGGTTTTACATTAAACAAAACTTTTTAAGCACTATAACAATCTTTGTGTTCTACCCTAAAACGAGCTAGGATGGCCACTCCCCTTTTCTGTGATTGGCTGCCGAATTTAGTTCAACCCCCTGGATGGGAACGACCCCCTATCAGAAAAACACACCCGTGCGTATTGGCCCTGCACACTCTATGCTTTACTCCCCCCTGACTTTTTTAACTGAAAATGAAAAATGACGGATCTGTTCCTGGAAAAGCTCTAATGTGAAGGGTCGGCAATGCAGATTTACTGCCCCCCCCCCCATATAACACACTAAAACACTCGTATACACAATGACAAGATGCCCCTCTGTAATATTTGGGGGCTGTTTTTTATAACACTTACACAATGCAGGGGTTCTGGTTTACAAGGAGCTTGTGAGGGGGTGAAGCTCTTTAGGGAGAAAGTCTCCTGCTTTGGCTTAAGCAATTTTGTAGGTTAACAACAAGTAAAAGACCATAGGAAAGATGTTTGTAAATAGAAGATGCTGACAAACTAGCTGAATGCATCATTCATTTTAGCTTTCTGGATTGCAGTTGGAAAAAATGAAGCTGGAACTATAGGTTAACTTTAACTTTTGCGTTTTAGGTTAGGCAAATGCATATTCTTGGCAAAATTTATATTATGAGACAACATATTCTACCAAATGTTGTCAAGGTGTCCTGTGTTTTATGAAGTGCACAGTCAGTGCTGCACCATAAATAGAACTTTATGGTGCCTTGTAAAAGACTAAATACTAAACACACAGATGTGGGTTAAGTGTAGATCATTATCATAAAAACATCCAAATGTTATTCACTATGTTTAAGTTGTTTTAATTTAAAAATTATAATAGTTAAAAGAGTTTATTTAGTCTTTAAAAACTATGTGCAAATGGTTTATATGCAGTAAAATGAGTCACTTTCTAATGTGCTGTTTGTAGTTGGGATGCCAGCCACACAAGGAAGTGCATTACAGTGCCCCAGCTGTTTCCTTTTTGCTTGTATGATGTCTCAGACTCAAACATCTACCCTACCTGAGAAGTCACACATTAGGCTATGTTCACACGGCTTAACTGCGGGACGTAATTACGCCCCGCAGTTACGCCCTGTGGCCGGGGCGGGAGCGGGGGAGGGAGCGGGGGGACAGCATCTCGCCGGCCCAAATAGAATCACTGCTAGCGGCGCAAATATGCCGCTAGAAAGTGACATGTGAATTATCTCCCCCCTCGGGGTATTCGCCGAGCAGGGAGAGGAGACGTAATCCATAGTTCTCTATGAGAAATGTGGATTACCGTAATGACTGGGACAGATTCAGCCCGTAATTGGCGCACTCCGGCGCGTAATTATGGACTGAATTACTTCCCGCAGATGGCCGTGTGAACATAGCCTTACTTTTTTATCTACTGCATTGCTGCTTTCCCCCAGCTGCCCTGCCTCTGGAGACTTTTATCTCAATGAGCAATGAATAGTAAAGCAGACAGGGACTAATTTCAGCACTATCTTACAATTTGAAATAGAGGTGTATGTGGGCAGCTATAAACAGAAGCAGAGAGGGAAAGGAATTTTTGAAACTGTAGTCCTTCCCATTAATAATCCCATCCATAGCAAGTACTGGAAGCATCAAAACAAAGTTCCATCACAAAAAGTCAATGAAAAAGAACTACTTCTATGGTATGGTAGGATCATCTAGTAGATATAAGCAAATGAATTCCTTCTTTGATACTTTTCTGAATGTTTGAGCTTTTTTAGTGTTTGAATATCACATATACATCAAGAAAAAATAAGAGGGTATTCAGCTATAGTACTGACTCTCTTCAACATCCCCTATTATTTTCTTTTTTTTTACCTTCTCAATTTACGGTGGATTTTCACTATAATACAATAAAAAAAGAATAAACCACCCAAATGTAAGTTTTTAGTATATATAAAGAAGAAGTTAGAATCCAAAGTGTGAAGGTGAAATCCAGACATTAACACGCACATTACAGCTTTGATAAAAAGTGTAGAGAACTTGGGTTGTGAAAATGTCAGGTTTGCTACTTATAGGATAATTGGGATGAAGGTCTCACTACATGTTGAAAGTAAAAACACTGCTGTCTGGATGTTGGTATCTGAGTTTCTGATAGTTATAACCAAGAAAATAGAAACTAGACTCAGCTGTTCAATAATCAGGGTCAATTGAGTTTTTCGGACCACATCACAGCAGTGCCAAAGTTCCATCTAAAGGAAATATTGCCTTTTCCTTTTGGTGATTGCCCTGTCCATACTGCTCCTCTACCTTTCATAATCCACCTATGTCCTTCAATAGAAGAATATGTAACAGTATAGGATGTGCTTTATGCTGTAGCACTGTATGTATAGGAGGTGGCAGCAGCCTGATACTGAGTTTTGCTATGAGATCCCTGACTATTATAACAATACAAGGAGCTAATGGTAAACAAGCATAGCCAAGCCACATTAACATCTGTTCCAGTCACTATAAATATTGTACTAGAATTACTGTAAGTAGCATAATTTAGTATCAAAGGCAAATTAAGAGGAGGTGCGGGCAACTAACCCTACCGTAATGGACTTGTGGCAATCATCTGCAATCATTTGTTTTGAAAGACACAAGCTTTAGTGCTCCCTATACATATTTATTTTATTACAGTTGTTGCATAATATGATGACTGAGACAGGACATCATTTCTAGCCATACCAGTGTCTGTAAATGCATTGTTATTGCTAAAATATGCTGAACAATTTAATGAAATCATCCAACCTCTCTTTAAACTACTAAAGCCCCAAACTTTAATTTTATGCAAGACAAACCTGACTCAATCTGCTGAAAAGAAATTGCACTCATTGGGGATACTATACAGTCTTAATATTCATTTTCACCAATTAGCGACAGACGGCCTACAATAAACTACAGCAACATCTGTGGGCTTAAAAACTGAAAGTTAATTTAATTACATTCTAAGAACATGAGAATAGGAAGGTACTTCTATGCTTGGGAATGACACAAGTGCTCTACTGCAAATAGAGAGATTGTGAACCCAGCCAGGTCTTACACCAGTGCATAATTGTAAATGACTACTATTTAAGAATACCGTAATCAGTTCTATTGAGATCATGTGTTACATTATTTCAGCATATTTTGCGGCACTGTATAGACATAGCTCTCATGACTCCTTCACACTAGTCGCCTTCTGTTAGGAATATTTGACTGTCCCCCCGCTGGGACTAATTCTTGTCTTTTATTAGAGCTGTTCTGAAAAATAGTAAATTGGTCACTTTATAATATAAAGATTTGTTTATTCTGTATTTTTATCATTTTTCTTAATTTGCTTCAGTGCTGAATGATCTTATGACAGATCCCGCTAAACAAATGAGACTATGAGACTCAATGGATAATACATCCTGCTCCAGGATGTTATCCATTTTATTATATTAATATTAGTAAATTATCACCACTGAGAACTCTAAGGGGGTTTTCTCACTACAATGATTAGCTGTAAACATGTAGGCAAAGGTAAATAGAGACTTACATTACATATACATTGCTGTTCTGATTTTGCTTTGTTTAGGAGATAAAAGAAAATGTTATCTCCTGCTTGTGTATATAAGTTTCTCTAGATTATCCACCACTTTACTCTCTCTTCTCTGATTTGCTCCAGCAGATCTGTCCGACCAAGTTATTCTACAGTAACTTGCGAGGAAATTGCATTAATTCACTCCAAAGTTAAAGTGAGCACCTCCGCTATGTAAAGCCAAATCCACATTTTCCCCTGGGAAATTCAGGGCAACTTTCTTTTGAGATTCCAAAGGAATACTGTACCTAAATTTTCTCAAATAAACTAACACGACAGCACAAGGAGCAATAAACTAAAGGTATAAATAATACCACCATATATCAGGGATCCCAAACAGTAGCGTAATATGTCAGAAAACCACCAACTACTTGGTCCCTACAAAAATAAACACTGTTCTTGTATCTTATTAGGCCTCCTCAACTTCAGGGCGCAATAGCAGTCGCTATGTCTGCTATGGCTACAGGTATGCCCATGTCTTCCATATATCTCAGATCTAGCACAATCATTTCTGCGGTCACATGCATTATCTGACAACACTGCTTGGAGCCCTTATCTTCCAAATGGTGAAGTCAGGAAATGTTACATGATGACTGCAGCCAACTACAGTGGTGACGTTCTGATTGCCAGGACCAGGAAGAAGACAGGACCCTCAGGGATATGCAGATAACAGCAGCGCTGGAGCGGAGGTGAGGATAAAGCTAAGTATGTTATTATTATTTTATTTTAGTATTGCATCACCAGCATAAATGTATTGTTAACATTTTTCAATATAAGAATGGATCAGTCAAAAGACTTCTACTCTGATAGGATTAAGAAGCTCCCTGAGTGCTTGAACAAGTGCATTGCATTGCCAGGAGACTACATCCGTCAAATAATATAAAAAATAGTGTGGAAGTCATTTTATTGCACTCAATAATTAAAGTGTAGCTCATAAATTCCTGTTTATATTTAAATGCCTTCATATTATAATGCTGGCAGGTAGGCTATATTTCTACTGGTAATTAATATACGGTAATTGATTATAAAGTGATCATAAGTCACTGTTCTAGAAATTATTTTAAACATGCTGAGAAAACCCAGCAATACCTCCCCAATTGTAATATTTTATAAATAATCTAGACAGCAAGACCTAAAGATTTAAAATACACAGTAGTCAGTCAGTACATTCTTAACACCTCCATGAGATAATATTACATTATTAAATCATTGGGCGTTAAGATGTTAAAGCTATTTACTTCACTTTAATTAAGCTGAAGCTCTGTCATGGTCACTCTGTCTACAATGTTGTGGTTTCACGTGACATTTACAATGTTATAACAATCTATTTAGAGGGAAAAGTGTGGAACGTAGAGGCTACTGTGATTACATGACTTTATTAACAAAAATGCTAATAAAGACCCAAAATTCAGAATATCAGAAAACAAAAATTGTATACAAGACCAATAAAAAATTGTAATATAGAAATGTAGGCCTACTGCAAGGTCTGTACAGTGTATAAACTCAATAATTTGTCAGAGCTCTGCGTAGACAGATATACTGAACAACTTTCAGTATTCTGTTTGATAAAGATCTTAAAGCCGTTTATCTTTTTTCCCCTTTCTTTTCTCTGTAGCCATTTACCCATCCAACTCACATCAACACGGTGAAAGTAAAGTACTGCAGAAAGTCTTCTCATGTCATAGGGGTTGTTCCACTTTAGACAATGATGGTATATTGTTAGGATATGCCATCATTGTCTGATAGGTCTGGGTCCCACCTCTAGGACATGCACCTATCTCCTAAATGAGCCCTGAAACCTATCTGTTCTGAACTGACAGGTGGCTGGGACTCTCCATGAATGGGAGTTCAGAGTTTAGCCAAGATACGATGCTTGGCTGTAATCAGATCTCCCATCCATGTCTCTGGAAGTGTCCCGATCACCTCTCTTTTCAGAATAGAGAGGTTTCAGGGCTCATGTAAGAGACAGGTGTGGGTCCCATAGGTGGAACCCGGACCAATCAGACAATGATAGCATATCCTAACGATATACCATCATTGTCTAAAGTGGGACAACCCTTTTAAACTGGAAAGGAATGAAGTATGTGGAATGCAAGTAAAGGAAACTAGTAAATGGTTCAGACCAGTGAGTTCTTAATTCTAGATTAGAAACATATATTATGGCACTGAGGTACATAAGGTACATATTTTTTTAGTGAATAACTGTTGGTGAGCTTTAAATACAGGAAAATCCAGGCGTTACATCTATAAACTAATTGTGAGTTAATAAAGCCATTCCAATTTTGTATCCAGTTTACAGTCTACTGATTTACGATTTCTTTTTCTGATTTGCAATGAACAGAGGTAAAGGCTTCAATGAAATTCAATTATACTTAATTGTACACAACATTTAATCTTGCACAATGTATAAAAAAATAATTATGGTTTTCTTTTAATTTTGGGAGTCAGCAGTTGCATACAAATTTGTAATTAAGTGCTTTAAATGGCATTGACTAGAATGCTCAGTAGATAGACTATTGTAAGAAAGTTTATGTTACATGTTAACCATCCACCAATTTATTGAGTTTGAGGACAATTGTGAATTTTATATGCTGAAACAAAAACCATTTTGCCTGCAGTTTAGACTACAACGACAGAACCAGATGGACAATTAACCCAGCCTGTTTTGTCTGTGAATTGTTAGTTCACACGTACAGCAGTTGATTGTTTTTGTTGAAGACTAATGTATCCTTTATTATACTATGAAAATCTGAACCAATTTATATTGAGCACTGGTAGTTTGCTATAAACATGGAAATGATTGGTGTTTTACAACACTGATGACTGCCAACTGTTAGTACAAGGGTGGATCATGGTGCTGTTAAATTGTAAACCAGTTGTTTCATTTATCAATATGAAATCTATTTGGAAGACAATTATCAGGAAAAAAAATGTAATGAAAATAGTTATTTTAGGAATAGAATTATGTATACATATTTCCTTCCTCTACATTATTTTCTTTTCTTTCTTTTAAGGCAACTTAACCCAACACCTGCCGTCAAAGAGCATATTCTATCTTCCTGTATCCAAAAATACAGGTCATTCAGAAGCTTAAGACAGGTTTATCACTAAGTTCAATGGAAAACAGTCTCAGCAAGCGTTCTTTGGTTTTGCAGGAAGTTAGGATTTTATCATTCAACTCTTTAGCCATGCAAAGGAGACAGTCGATTTGTAGCTCCTGATCATATGCTTTTAATGTGATCATCATTGTCTGGAAAGATAGATAGATAGATAGATAGATAGATAGATAGATAGATAGATAGATAGATAGATAGATAGATAGATACAGATGTAGCAGAACTAAACAGAACAGATATTTCACCGTGATATCACGACACAGAATGTTACCTTTTTCAATGCTTTTCAATGGCCTTTGTGTACAGATCAGAGCAGATAACACAACAAGCCGTGATCTCACGGTCAAGCTGTACTCTGCTACATCTGCAGGTCGGTATGAGGTAGAGAGATAGATACGTAGATAGATAGATACAGAGATAGATAGATAGATACATAGATACATAGATAGATAAATACATAGATGGATAGGTAGATAGATACATAGATAGATAAATACGTAGATGGATAGATACGTAGATAGATAGATACGTAGATAGATAAAAAAGATGGATAGATACATAAAAATAGATTAGATAGCTAGGTAGAAGGATAGATAGATAAATAGATAGATAGATAGATAGATAGATAGATAGATAGATAGATAGATAGATAGATAGATAGATAGATAGATAGATAGCCAGACATAGATGGCTAGATAAATAGACAGGAAGATAGATAGGGAGAAAAAATAAACTGGATAGATAGATATTTAGATAGATAGATAGATAGATAGATAGATAGATAGATAGATAGATAGATAGATAGATAGATAGATATGTAGAAAAGATAAACCTGACAGATAATGCACAATGATGTCACAGCACAGAAAGTTATTTCAGCTGTCTCAGTGGCTTTTGGTGTGATCTAGGAATATATAACACAAAAAGCTGTGATATCACTGTTCAGTTAAAAATGTGTAACATACGTAGACAGACAAATGCCATGCAGCATTTAGACTCAGTGGGGACTTAATGTATTTACAGTTTGGTAATTGAATTGTTTATTTTTAAGTAATAGCTACATTTTCCTCTTGCCTGTAAAACTAGAAAAAAGTTTATCATATCTATGAAATTATCATGCAGGAGTGAATCATCATTACATTTGGAATGTAAAAAAGGAAAAATGGCTTGGTAAATGAAGGTGCAAATGAATAGGTTTCTCTATTAAATCGTAAAAGACTTTTACTCCTTTTTCCACTTTTATATACAGTAGTATTTTACTTGTCTTCTTCCCTGTGCTAACTGCTTCATAAACCAGTGAGGATGATCCTGCTGTGCAATGAAGTGATGCATACATGTAGAAACACATTTGGAGGGAAAAAAATAAATGACTTCAATGATTTCATCAGTTTGAAATGGAATAAAATGAAACTGACTTGACCTTGAATTTCTTGCACTTGCTATAAAATATTTTCTCATGGTATTTGGCATTATAGGTGTGAGTTACATCCGTATGTGTCACTTTGTATTGAACGTATGGAAATGTCAGATCTATTTTCTTCAACAGTTAATCCAAGTTGACATTGAAAAAAATACAAATCGTATGATATTGATCCAGCTGCTTTTTTTTAGCATATAAAATTAAGAAATACACAGCTGAGTCACATTATTATAACCGGTTCCTACTTTTGACATCAGCAGCCCTTAGCTCATGAGCAGTCATGAGTCTTGATCTGGTTTGGTTGGTATATAAGGCGTGTGATAGGCTGTCTTCACACATATCCCTAATTGCTGTCATGGATAAAAAGGGTGATTTATCAGAATTCCAAAAAGAGATGAGTATTGGCTTTTCGGCCAAGGGTGAGCTGTTGGGGTACTGTTGTGATGAAAGTTTAGCGTAATGGCACCATTGTAAAACAGGAGACCCAAGAAACTGTAGAGCACCACGTGCCATTGATGTGAGGGGTGAACATTCGCTACGAAGGTGCACAAGGTTGGACCAAAACAAAAACAGTTTATGAACCTTTCTGCATATGGGGTGTTGAAGCAGATGACTGGCTACTGTACCCCTGCTAACAATATTGCATGGGCAGAAAAAGCTTACGTTATTGTGCCAGTATAAGAATTTGACCTCTGCTGATTGGCAAATGGTTAGCTTCTCTAATGGTGCACTTTTTCTGCTTTATGAAATAGATGTTAAAGTTTTAGGTGAGAAAAAGAAGAGAAGCACCCTGCCACCACTGCTGGAAAAACACAAGCTGGTGGTGGCAGCGTCATGGTCTGAAGAAAAGTTTTTGTGAAATTATTAGGCCATGAAAATCTTTCATTCATTTGGAAAGCAATTTGGGTATGAATCTAACTTTGTAGATCACATACACCCATCCATGCTGATTGTACTTCAAATGTACTTAACTGCAGACACTAAATATATATATATAATATAATATATTTTTTAAAATTTATATATTAATTTATATTTTTTTTAAATTATTTGTGGCTTTTAGGGCTCTGGATCGTGACTTCCGTGTTCAGGCAGAGACAGGACGTTTTCCCAGGTGAAAAATACAGGGCTTTGTTTTTATTTAGCAGCAAACAGAAAGTACAACGTAAAGGCTTCACAAACACAAAAAAAAAACAAAACGCCTCCCCGTCTGGGCTTAACTAACAGAGGTGCTTACTTCAGTCTGCAAGTTCACCCTGCTGGTTTTCCAGGGACTCCCCCCAAGGGCTTAAAGGTAGCCAGGGGTTGAAACCCCCTTTAGTCAGTTCCTGCTGTTTTTATATCCAGGTTTAAAACCCCGGGTGGAGTCCAGGAAGTGAGCACCACCCTGCTCTATCTCATCCCAATGAAAGGCCGACCCAGGAAATGGCTAAAGCCAACAACTTTTACGATGTTAAAAACATTGTCGAAGTCTAAAACTGTCAAACCCCTATTGAAGTTTGGGCCCTTTATCCCCCAAGTCTCTTCCCTTGGGGGATGTTTTGGACATTGAAAGGTGCATGCCAGGACACTGGCCGGGATGTACACCCCATTGTACACCCTTCCTGCTTTCCCACCTTACATACCCCCCCCCTTTTGCCAGACCCGTGGGGCGGAGACCTTGTGCCCCGAAAATATGTACCAGATAATGCTCGCTTTGCTTGTTGAGACCCTGGACGGTGTTCTACACAGAACTTAAAATCCTGTGGGCCCGGGAACCCCGGGTTTTTTCCCCCGCATTCTTCCTTTGTTTTGGGCCATCCTTTCAATGGGATGGTCAGGATCCCAAATTTGGCCCTCCCCACCGATATACCTCAGCGCCTCGATTGCCCATTTCAGAGCCAGACTTTCCCTTTACAATCGAGTATTTCTTTTCTGCCCCCGACGTTTCCCGGGGCTGAGGTACCCGGGGGTGCTTTTCCCCCTTAACCCTTTGGGGGACGGGACTGCACCTAAACCCACCTCTGAGGCATCCGTCGTATTAAATTTCCCCTTTGAAATCGGGGGTAACCAGTACAGGTCTCTTACAGATACCCCTTAAAAGTTTCAGAAAGGCTTGTAGCCCCCGGGTTCCACTTTACTAGGGGGGATTTTGCTCCCTTGGTGGACTGTGAAGGGGCAGCTTTTGTGGAAAAGGGCTGGCAAAAACCTTGTAGTACCCGCAATCCCCAAAAAGGCTCTAACCTGTTTCGGGAACAGGTTGAGGCCAATTTGAATGGCCTCGAGCTGTTCCTGGGGTTTGATGCCCCTCCCCCAATTTTATACCCAGGTGGGGGCCCTCCTCTAGCCCTTTTGCGCATTCTGGGGGTTGGCCCTTTAGACCGGCGGGCCCCCTATCGCGTCTAGGACGTTGCCCCTTGCCAGATGCGAATCCCAATCGGCGCTGAGTTTCCCACACTCCAGGTTTTCGGTGCATATTTTTATGCGGCTGCAGATGATGTCCATTAACCCTAAAAGGGTCGCAGGGGGCCCATGCAAACCAAAGGGAAGGACGCGTTACTGGAAGTGTCCCCGGGGGTGGAAAAATGCCCTTTTCTCTTGGCCGATCTGTGGGGGACCTGCCCAAAACCCCTTTTGGGGAGGTTTTTAAGGTGGTCATATACCTCCTGGTCCCCCCCTCTCGATCAGCTCGTCGACCCTTGGGGAGGGGGAGGCACGAATTTGGAGCTTTTTAACTTGCGGGGGCAGTATTAAAAACCCCAAGCTACCATCTGGTTTTGGGGAAATCACGATGGGGGGGACCCACCCCTTTGGGACTTCTCTATTACCCCCAGGGCTAGCATTTTCCCCCCTTTTCTGAAATGGCTTGCCCTTTGGGGTTTTTTGGCACCCCGTATGGGCTCAGCCGACCTTTTGGGCCCGGGGTCGGTGACAATGTCATGTTTGGGTGGGCATCGTCCGGCCAGGCAGTTCAGAAATTTCCCCTCGGTTCCCCCTGTGGAACTCCCGGGCCTCCTGTTTTGGACCTCTGACAAAGGAATTTCCCCCGATACGCACGGGGGTTAAATCCCTTTTTTGGGACTCCCCCGACTCCCCTTGCAGCCCCAGGCTTTCTCGGTCCCTTTTGGGTTTTTATGGGTTAATATGGTAAATTTTGGGAGGGTTTTCTTTTCCCTGGTGGAAAACCTTTTAAACCACCCCACCCACCCGTTCACAGATCCATGGGGCCTTGCCATTTAGCTAGGAATTTTTCTCTTACATTGGAAAAAGTCGAGCACCCCGTCCCCCGGGTGAAAAGAACCCGACTCTTGCGGTTTTCCTGTTTAAACCCGGGCCTGGGCTTCCTGGGTGTCATGTTTTCCCCTTACAATGGGATAACTGCCCCGTTTCCTGTCCTGCATTCGGTATTGCTTATGACATTCTGTAAGGGTTTTCCCCTTTGCTCCCATGTTTCTCGGCTATGTCCAGGAGCCCTCGGGGATGTTCCCCAAAGCAGCTCGAATGGAAAGAACCCCCGTGGGTTTCCTGTGGGACTTCCCGGGGGGCAACATTTAAATAGGGAAACAGGTGGTCCCAATCCCCACATCCTTTTCCACCCCTTTTTTACATGCCCCCTTTTGGTTTTATTAAAACGTCAACAGACCGGGGGCTGGGATGGGGACACGGAGGGGAGGGGAAATTTTTTAGCAGGCGGGTAGTCTTTGGGTTAACTTAACATAAACGGGGGGACCCCCGTCGGTCAGGATCTCCTTGGGGATCCCCGTAGGGTGAAAAGGAAAACAGCTCCCTAGCTATCCCCTTTGGGAGGTATTTCTGAGGGTATACTTCAGGTTTGCGGGGGGGGATAATCCAGACAAACCCAAAATATGCTGGTGCCCTCTGCTGATTTAGGGAGGGGCCGACCAGATTTCCCTGCCAACCCCTCAAATGGTACCTCATAATGGGGGGAGGAACCAATGGACCCGGAAAGGGGTTAGGGGCGTGGACCCGACACTCCCGGGGAGGGGGCTGACAGAATTTTATCCACTCCCTTTTAGATGCCAGGCCCGTAGAAGTTACCTCCCCGCTCCCCCATTTTCTCCGCCCCCAAGTGCCCAATCCTCCACCCTGTGTGAGCTTTAGGGCTTGGGGTCGTGACTTCACGTGTTCAGGGAGACAGAGACGTATTCCCGGTGAAAATACAGGGGTTCTGTATTTTATTTAGCGCAAAAAAAAAAGTACAACGTGCAAGGCATGCACAAAACAAAAAAAAAACAAAACGCCTGCCCTCTGGGCTCTAACTAAAAGAGGTCATTTTGCAGTCTGCAAGTTACCCGTGGGTTTTCCCGCAACTCCACCCAAGGTTGAAGGGACCGGGGTTGTAAAACCCCCATGTCAGCTTTCCTGCGCTTTTTTACTCCCGGTAAACCCCCCGGGGTGGATCATGGGAAGGGCACCACCCTGCTCAGCTCACTCCCCAAAGAAAGGCCGAAAAAATGGCTGAAGCCCTTTATAACATATTAAACCCGTTAAACATTGTCGACGTCTAAACTGTCGACACCCATTGAAGTTTTTGGCTTTCATTCCCCAAGTCTCCTTACCTTTGGGGGGTGTGTTTTTGGGCATTGAAAGGTGCTGCCAGGAAGGCCCGGGTGACCTCCCTTGTACACCCTTCCTGCTGTTGCCCCTTATATTATATAATATATATATATATATATATATATAATTATACATTATTTGCTTGTTGATCACTATATATCTAAATATATATATATATTTATAATAATATTATATTATTATAAAAATTATATATAATATTTTTATATAGTGATCAACAAGCAACGAATCAACTTGCCATCTTCTGGAGGACTGAGGACCATGTTGACGGTTGTTGATTACTGTTTAGTGACATCATTTTTATCTGTCTTTTTTGTTATATGTATATATGTTTCTTGGCTGACTCCAGTCTTGATTGACATTTTTCAGTTCCCCCTATGAACCATTAACTGGTGTGGGGAAATGTGTCAGACAAAGCATAGAAGATTGAATATACCATTAGGAAACAAAGATTAGATAGATTTTTTTTGTATCAGTCTTTTGGCAATTGTAGAGCTAGCCTCCATAGGGTGGGGTTGCCCCTTTTTGGGTTGTTCCCTTGCTAGTTAGGGATGTTTCACACGGCTTAAAAAAGGGGGCCCTATTTCGGGCCCAATTACGGCCAAGTGCGCCAAATTTCGGGCCCGAAAAGGCCCCTTCATTGGTAAAATCACGTTCTAAAAAGGAAATACGGATTCGTTTCCCCCGCCCCCAAAACCGCTGGGGGGGACGATAATTACATGTCAAATTTCTAGCGGCGTATATCGCCGCTAGCGTGATTGTCTATGGGGGAGAAGTGCCCGGGCCCCCCGTCATCCCCCCTCCCCCCCCCCGTCCAACGCGGGGGGTTTAAACCGGTTAACTAGCCTTAGTGGATTTTAAGGGGGTTTTTTTGAAGGTATTGACTAAACATCCCTCCTTTTATTTATCGTAAAGGTACTGTAGATCTTCAGTTACACTGTGTGGCATCCTTGTCATGTAAGTCAAATTTTTTTTTAGCACAGTATTCCGTACTTTTATTGTAGTATTTTTCATTTTAAAGACAACTTTGGTTTTAAATTTTAAATTTTTTTTGTTTTTGTTTGAGGTATTTTATGAGGATTGATTAAAAGTTAAACTTTAGCCTATTGTTTATTTTGTTTTTTGATACATTTTGTGGAAAAGGGCTTTACTTGTGAATCCAGCATTAAAAATTTTATAATTTTTAAGACTATGATGGTCAGTGCAAAACAATCAAGTGGTGCACAAGTGATCTTACCCAAGGAGGTTGATGAAGTTGTGCTAGTAAACATTCTTTATTAAAGCTGTTGTATATACAGTGCTGGTGTTTTGTGGTGTGGGTCCATATCTCTGCTATTAGATGTTTCTATTGGATTTAATTGTAAACTATGGACCCTGATCTCCATTAAATTGTAAAGGTCTGTGTCTTTGACCAAAACGTCATAATGGCCAGCAATATTAGGATGCTCCCCCCTTCCATTTCTAGAAATAATATCCATAGTCGATCAGCCACAATTCCCTCTATATTTCCAATCGCAATACCTTACTAGTGTCCAATATATCGTATTGCCACAACACACCCTGTGGCCAGCAAAAATACCCCTCCCCCCGAATCACAATGTCTTTAACTGCAGCACTGCAGACATATTATTAGAAGTAATAGCAGGATGATCTGAGTCTGTCAGAAAGTCAAGATGATCTCAGCCTGTTGGACTGGCAGGCTTCTATTTGGTAACTCAGTTTTCATGCAGGCTATCAATTGCCCAAAATTCAGGTTTGGCTGAATCTGAAGCACAGCACTAATTTATTGATACTCTGCAAATTGCCTGTGCAGTATCTAACCACTATACAATCTATATACCAATGCAGCAAACATTATTTTGGAAGTTAACAAGTTACGTACCATGATGCAGCAAACTAAATTACATTTAATATCAAATGCTATTAAAAATTTCAAGTTAAAATTTGCTCCTTCTGCTTGAAGTGTTAGTACAGTATGGTGGTAATTTTAATATTCATGTATTTTTTTTTTTTTTTCAGTAGCAATGTGGAGATGTTATTCAGTCACTGGTGATATTTAGTATATGGAAAAAGTATATAATACAATAGTGTTATTTATTTAGCACAGGGGTGTCAAAAACATTTTCATAAAGAGCCACATCAGCTTTATGGTTATCCACCTTTACTTTAAAGGGGTTGTCTCACTACAAAGATTGTCATTCAAATTAAAGATCTTCATAAAACAAGCAAGTTTGCAATATATGTCAATAACAAATCTCCTACTGATTTCTAGATAACTTGTTTTTAGTGGCTCCAAGGCTGCTGAGGTCTCTATAGTCACCGACCTGCTTGTTCTCCCTGATAGGCTGTATCTCCAGCATCTTATCACAGCAGGTCCACTCGGGAGCGAGCAGCACACAAGTTTAACTATCTCCTGTTTGTTCTCTCTCTGTCCTCACTCTGCCTGTGGCACAGAGCAGTGAATTAGGGCAGGCAAACTAGCAGCCCCTGTCAGTTCCCCTGCTGCCTAATCTGTGTCTCAGCCTAATTATTCACTGCTGTTAACTATTTCCTGCCCATGTCATTCAGCTCTGAGTCTGCCTAATTAGCATTCACTCTCCTGTTTACCTAACCAGCTTCACTGCTGAAGTGAATTGTTTCCGCAGGATATAGTCAACAGTCAGTGAATAGTAATTAAGCAGAGACACAGACAGACATCGCAGTGAGATAACTCCATGAAAAGACAACAGGCTGCCCAGCCCCAGCAGCTAGTACCAAAGGATGATCACATCAGAGATTATTTGAATCACTTCCTCCCTGCCCAATTCCCTGTGCGGGGAACCCCTGGCCAGGGTAATCGCCTGCCCTGCGTGCTGTCATGTATGGGGAGAGAAATATGTGCTGTGTACACGGTGGATACTATTGAATGGTGAGCAGCAGGTGAAAGAGAACTCTGTGATCTGAGATGTTCTCCCTTCCAATGCTGTTTTAGCATCGGGAGCGAGCGTAGCAGCATGACGTCACCTAGATGAAGGGAGGGGGGAGAGGACGCGAGGAAGCCAGTACTCCCGCCCCTGATTTCAAAACTCCAGCTCTTAAGACAGCACCAAGGAAGGATGAAATCCAGTCGTGAGACAACCCCTTTAAGGATGGCTACTGTGTCTTGGTAGAGCTGTCAGTAAGATGTGCCCGCCTGTGAGCTGCTGAACAGAGCAATGTGAAGGTGTGCACTGAAGCTCTAAATTCAAAATAGTGCCCACTCACTGTGCTGGTATCACCACTTCTGTGAATCTCTGTCAGTATCCTCAGAGGAGAGCTAATCCATCTGTGTCAAGACCTTGTCCATCCCTGTACACTGTGTCTAAGCTGTTGCAGGCCACATGAAATAATGTGGCGGGTCAGTTTAGGCCTGTGGGGCTTGAGAAATGTGAGTTATGGTATGGAAAGGTTATAAAGTTACGGAATGGTAGTGTTATCCATTCATTGTTGGTGATTCATGTGGTGATTCAAATAAAGTATTATTTAGTCATTATACAACAGCATCTTTTGGTAACTGTATTTATTACCATTTAGACGTAGGGCTAATCTATGGACACAGTGTCTGGTGCAGCATAGTTAGTGAAGTGGTACCCTGTAATTCCTAGTAGAGCATGAGTCTTGGGGAACACAGTGCACACCACTGAACACCAGGAACTAGCTATGTGATAGGCATTTCAACTTATCAACTGTACCACTGATAATAATTGTTTCCAAATGCATTATAATTTATAAAAAATATAGATTTATTTTTGATCTCCTTGTTTAGAAAGAAATAAATCATGATGAGCTGTAAATATGGCCCTAGTGAGACTATATCACTCCCTGCTGCAAGTGGTTGTGTTGATGGATGTCGTGGTCCATGCCACGGTCCCTGTTCTGGACTGCAGACGTGACCGTGTCCGTGCTGCATTCCTGTGTTTGTCTTGGTCCTTGCTGTGTCCCTTCTTTCTGCTTCTGTTCACCTGTCCTCGCTCCTGCTCCAGTCTGAGTTCCTGTCTGTGTCCTGCATGCGCATCCTCCCTGCGCTCGCTCGTCTGGAGTTGGGGTGGGAGGCGGTGTTCCTATTAGCTTTCTGGTGGTCTGCGGCCTCCTGTGGTTTGGGGCGCTTCCGGTGTCTGCGTTAGGGTCAGTTAATTAATGTGCATCTGAGCGCTTGACCTCTGGTTTCTATTCCTGCTTTTACCTGCCATTATGCTACTCTGCCACCTGCGCGGGACTCTGTCTACAGCTACCTGTGACTGGTCACCTGTGCCTGTAGCCATTGTGCTCTGTCTTGCACTTCAGCTGCCACCACAATTAGCCACATCAGGGATAACAACCTAGGGGTTCCCCGCAGCTAAGTCCGTCCAGCTTTGCTGCAGACTCCAGTGAAAATCGGGGGTCCCTTAGACTCCGCTCCTTGGTGTGGTCTCCACACCACAATCTCCGTTCCTGGTGGCCCAGAGGATCTGCAACTACCCGGCATTTGTGGTGTCAGTCCCTACTGACCCTGAAAACGTTGCAGTGGATTTATTAAACAAGTTATGAGTTATGTGGTTTGAGAGACAAAGAAAGACAGATGTCCATTCAGTTCTGCCTGTTGTGCTATGGTGTTCATCCAGAGTAAGGAAAAAACTCCCTGGATCAATGAACCTTCTCCAGAATCCTAGTCACTTTAACTTGTTATATTATTGCCCTCTAGCAGGGCCGCCGTAAAGGCAGTACAGAAGGTACTGCTATACGGGGCCCGGTGAAACAAGGGGGCCCACTGCAAGCCGGTCCTCTTGTTTTTTAAACTACTCAGCCTGGACATGGGTCCCGCGATGCTGCAGACCGTCTGCAGGGCTCAGGCTCAGCTTGGGGGGGGGGGGCCTTCCGATCACAGGAGTGAGTGCTCTTTACATGAATACAGCTGAAGCAGCAGAAGTGTCTCTCACTTGCAGTTCTGGAGCATGTGATTGGAGTCAGCTCTTCCTCTCTCTCTGTGTCTGTGGGCGGGGCTTAAGTGACTCCTGCTGGCAGAGAGAGAGAGGAGGGGCCGACTCCTATCACAGGCTCCAGAACTGCAAGTAAGTGAGTGATGCTTCTGCTGCTGCAGCTGTTTTCATGTAAAGAGCACTCACTCCTGTACTCGGAGCGCAGGCCCCCCTCCTCACATGCTGAGATACTGTGGGGCACCACTGAAGACCCCTCTCTGCCCCAGTGACCCCCCCTGAGGCTGGGGGTGCTATATCTGAGGCTGGGGGTGCTGTATCTGAGGCTGGGGGTGCTGAATCTGAGGCTTGGGGGTGGTGTGTCTGAGGCCCTTACAGTAAAGAGTCCCTTTCTATGTATATGTAGATATCTTTTTTCCTCTAGATGTAGAGGATGCCCCCTTGGCAATTAATTAAACAATGCTGGGCTCTCATAAAACTTTAAACTTTATTCACCATATAAAAGCATCCATATTCAGGCATTCAAACGCATTGAACAGCATAACCAAAATGGACATTGAATTTGAAGCAATACTCAGCGTTAGGTTGTGACCTCCTGGTCGTTCAGGTCAGTTCATCATTGGAGACGCCAGAAAGTCCCGAGCAGAGCGACGCAGAGATGGCACACCTGCGCGACGCACCTGCGTGCTACGTTTCGGGGTAAGCTCTGCCCCCTTCTTCAGGCAAAGCTGCACTTCTTCCTCTGTTAGACATTTAAGGTGGAGTTTTTTCTCATCCCTCTGCCTATCAACAGGAATGTCATTTTCCTCAGTAAATACGGTGGAGAAAATTTTTTATTTATAGATTTACTTTCTTCTCATCACCCTCTACAATACCTTTCTTGCCAACATTTTCAGTTTTTATTTTCTTACTATTTTTATAGTAACAAAATATTGTGGGTTAGGTTTACTCTCTTTGGCAATTTGGCAAAGTTCAAGAAGGGCTTAGATGCATTTTAAAAAAAAATACAGTATAATCTTACAGGTTATGGAGACTAGAGTCTATAAGTGGGATAGTGATTCAGGGACCATTCTGATTGCTATATTAAGAGCCAGGAAGAAATTTTACCTCTTATATTGGACAATTGGCATCCGCTTCATAGGGTTCAATCTTGCCTTGGATCAACACTTTAGGGCTATAGGTTGAACTTGACGGACCTGTGACGTTTTCCAAACTTATCTACTACATAAGACCTCGTGACCGAACAGATATCTAATACTTTGCTTGAACCAAAGCAAATAAATAGCTGGAAATTTTTTTTATATGGCACCAATTAGAATTATTTTAGAATTTTTAATTTCTTTTTTAAGGAGGAATGGGTTGTTCACGTTGAACAGCCATGTCACAAAAACAAGTTGTCATGAAGTCACTAACTGATACTGCTACAGAAAGATATATTTTATTTCTGATTTAATTAAGCCTAATAAAATCCCATCCATACCAAATTGATACAGAAAGAAAAAAAAACGTTTATTTTATTGGTTTTATCTTGATTACAAATACAGAGGCGGTTAAGGTCAGGAAATCCATTTATATAGCTCAATTTAAATATGTATGTATACCATGTTTAAATGAGAGAATGTACTGTATAGAGTTTTTTTAATTTATTAAATGTTTAATCTCTCAGGGAGTGATAACTGCAGATGCTTAAAACACTAAGGGCCTCATGTATGAAAACTATCTAGGTCTAAGACTGTCTTGGTTGCCCATAGCAGCCAATCACAGCTCCCATTTTTTTAGAGCACTATATGAAATAAAAGGGATACTCAGATTTGTTGCTATAGACTACTAAGAAAGTCTTAGATCTAGAACAAAGTATCATTTTATTATTTTTGCAGTTGACTTTTAGTGGGGTCAGTCTGGATAACACTTCTAATGAGTGGGGGCAATCTTATAACACCATTAAAAAGGGGGATATCTGCTGCACTATTAATAATGAGGACACTCTGCTGACAATAATATTAATATGGGAAAACCTCCTCTGCTGGCAAATGGGCTGTTTGATATAAAGTTGTTTGGTTTAGGGGTTCAGGGAGAGACAGAAGGTCACAAGCTCTGTGGGGAAGGAGATCAGGAAAATAGAAGGTCTCAGAGACTATAGCAAGAGAGCAAAAAGCAAGGTTCACAGCAAGGCAGAGGCTTTATGGAGAATGAAACAAAAGGTGTTAGGGATATTTTTGGGGCCCAGAGGAACCACAATATAGCAGGGGTTATGAGATTGGAGGAAAAGGTGAAAACACATGGTTTTTTGGTTTTACGAGGGGTGGGCGTGTGTTTTGTTTGGTAAAGATAAGACACAACCCCCCAACGACTCTGTGGGAAGTCAGATTGGTTAAAGGTGATCTATAGGTGGGGCAAAGTGGTTGATAGAAGGGACTTATAAGAAAAATTTCAAAAATAATAAAACAATAAATTAAGCTGCTGTCTGTAAAGAAAACAGGCAGGCAGCAACTTCAGAATTTTTCTGACCTACCTTTCTACAATACAAAAGGTTCCAGTTGGATTCAAGCTTGTGAGAAACAGTTGATCGCCTGTGTTATTTTCTACATCTCTGTTCAACAGAACAGGGCACTTTAGTAGGGGCAGTTCAAGAATCACTGTTAGAATGCAAGATAATGTTTCTAACATAATTAATGAAAGAACAAGTTAGGGAACTTGGAGCGTGTCCTATATTACCCTATATGTGGTTTCTGATAAGTTTTCATTCTAAAGCTATTTATTTATGAGGCTTTTGTGTAGGTGAGTGGTTAATGCTTTTGGTCATACATGGAATTGGAAAATGGCTGTGCTGAAGAGCTGAGTCTTAGTAAAGTCTCGCCTTCTAACTTAACCCCCAAAAGATGGTTGAAACTAGAATTCTCCTAGGTTGCTACTTTCATGGCAGTCCTCCACAGTAGTACAGTGCCTTGCAAAAGTATTCGGCCCCCTTGAATTTTTCAACCTTTTGTCACATTTCAGGCTTCAAACATAAAGATATAAAATTTTTATTTTTTTGTGAAGAATCAGCAACAAGTGGGACACAATTGTGAAGAGGAACGAAATGTATTGGATATTTTAAACTTTTGTAAAAAATAAAAAACTGAAAAGTGGGGCGTGCAAAATTATTCGGCCCCCTAAAGTTAATATTTTGTAGCGCCACCTTTTGCTGCGATTACAGCTGCAAGTCGCATGGGGTATGTCTCTATCAGTTTTGCACATCGAGAGACTGAAATTCTTGTCCATTCTTCCTTGGAAAACAGCTGGATCTCAGTGAGGTTGGATGGAGAGCGTTTGTGAACAGCAGTTTTCAGCTCTTTCCACTGATTCTCGATTAGATTCAGGTCTGGACTTTGACTTGGCCATTCTAACACCTGGATACGTTTTTTTGTGAACCATTGCATTGTACATTTTGCTTTATGTTTGGAATCATTGTCTTGTTGGAAGATAAATCTCCGTCCCAGTCTCAGGTCTTTTGCAGACTCCAACAGGTTTTCGTCCAGAATGGTCCTGTATTTGTCTCCATCTATCTTTCCATCAATTTTAACCATCTTCCCTGTCCCTACTGAAGAAAAGCAGGCCCAAACCATGATGCTGCCACCACAATGCTTGACAGTGGGGATGGTGTTTTCTTCCAGAATGGTCCTGTATTTGGCTCCATCTATCTTCCCATCAATTTTAACCATCTTCCCTGTCCCTACTGAAGAAAAGCAGGCCCAAACCATGATGCCACCACAATGTTTGACAGTGGGGATGGAGCGTTCAGGGTGATGAGCTGTGTTACTTTTACGCCAAACATATCATTTTGCATTGTGGCCAAAAAGTTAGATTTTGGTTTCATCTGACCAGAGCACCTTTTTCCACATGTTTGGTGTGTCTCCCAGGTGGCTTTTGGCAAACTTTAAACAAGACTTTTTATGGATATCTTTGAGAAATGGATTTCTTCTTGCCACTCTTCCATAAAGGCCAGATTTGTGCAGTGTACGACTGATTGTTGTCCTATGGACAGACTCTACCACCTCAACTGTAGGTTGATCTCTGCATCTCTGATCAGTCTTCTCCTTGTTTGATATAAAAGTTTAGAGGGACGCCCGGGTCTTGGTAGATTTGCAGTGGTCTGATACTCCTTCGATTTCAATATGATCGCTTGCACAGTGCTCCTTGGGATGTTTAAAGTTTGGGAAATCTTTTTGTATCCAAATCCGGCTTTAAACTTCTCCACAACAGTATCACGGACCTGTCTGGTGTGTTCCTTGGTCTTCATGATGCTCTTTGCACTTTAAACAGAACCCTGAGAGCAAGTGCATTTATACGGAGACTTGATAACACACAGGTGGATTTTATTTATCATCATCAGTAATTTAGGACAGCAGAGATCCTCACTGAACTTCTGGAGTGAGTTTGCTGCAGTGAAAGTAAAGGGGCCAAATATTATTGCACACCCCATTTTTCAGTTTTTGATTCTTTACAAAAGTTTAAAATATACAATAAATTTCGTTCCACTTCACAATTGTGTCCCATTTGTTATTGATTCTTTACCCAAAAAATTAAAGTTTTATATCTTTATGTTTGAAGCCTGAAATGTGGCAAAAGATTGAAAAGTTCAAGGGGGCCGAATAGTTTCACAAGGCACTGTAGCCTTTGTGCCAGTTTACAGTACATGAGGAACAGGCAATACCAATGGTGGGTCAGGGAAGGTGGAGTACAATATGTAACAACAAACTTTAATAGGGTTTTCTCACTACAAAGATCATATCTCTAATGATGGGGACAGTAAAAATAAGCACTTTTACAATTGGTTTGCATTACCTAAGTCTCTTAGTATAGCAGATCCGAGCTAATTTGTATGTTTATAGCTATTTCTGCAGCAGGTGGTCAGCCCCCTTTTCTGTGATTGGCTGACTGATATTTAATTCAACCTGGTTGGACATGTTCCCTGGATGGGACATGCTCCCAGTGCTGTGATTGGCTGACTGCACTCTGTGCTTACTCCCCTCTGTGCTGTGGAAAAAGAAAGTGAAATGAACTGCCTGTGATGACTGTGTCTGTATAATAAATGCTGTCTGAACTCTTTTCTATGCCCCTTCTCCCAGTGATAGCTTTATGTAAAGGATCAGGGCAGTTACTGAGTCTCTAGCTGCTAGATTCACCTTCCCCTCATATAACATAGCCTTATACTGTACAGTCTGTTCCCAACACCCATATTACACAGCCTTATATCCTGTGCTCCCCCATATAACAGCCTTATACAGTCTACCCTCCTCTGCCTCCTACCTGATAACAGAGGGGGGAGGCATCATGCCTTTCTCACATTTGTTTCAACAGTTCAGGTTGTACAGTATGTATAACTGTTTACACCAACACAGGTGTTCTGGTTACAAGGAGCTTGTGGAGCCTGGAGCTGACAGCTCTGTAGGCATGAGAACCATAACAGGAGGGCAACAGAGCTGTGTCATCCTCTCCCTTCCATTACTCACACAAAATGATGAGGTCACAACTCTTCAGTGAGGGAAGACACATCTACTGGAAGGAGAGACTCGCCTACTGGGAGGAGACACTCACCCCTGGATTTGAAGCTGTAACAGACAGAAACCGCTCAAGTCTGTGATAGTGTGTAATGATAAAACTCCTTTAAGCAACAGTCGAGACAAGCAGCAGGCAAAGAGAAAAGTTAGATGGGTAGTGGAGTCAGAACTGAGAAAGTCCCAAAATGGAGGATAGCATGGTTCACTAAGGACTAAAAACACAGACAATGGGGAAATTGGAATTGTCCCTTTAAATAAATATTGTTGATCAAACAAAGGTGGAGGTGGCCTTAAGTGGAGCACACTGGCTCCTCAAATCTGCAATTACCGATGCCCACAAAGGGGACAGAAACTATTGCAGTCAGCAGCAGGGTGCTTTTTGGTATGTGCAATGAACAGCATCAACTTGCTCCATAGAATGGCAGATGGGAAGTCAAACACATCAATATCCATGATAGAGAGCAAGACAATTTTAATATTGGCAAAGGTACCAAAAATTTCCCAATTATCCAAAAAAAATTAACTTTCACATTTCCATGATCTCTAAAACATAACTTTTATTTAGAACCTATACTTGCTAAAATCACAGATGATAGGTCTAGATTTCGATTGAACTAACTGAACTGACACTTGTCATGAAGTATGGAGCTGGATTAGATTTATGCAGTATATCTTATTTTCTGTGTTTTTAGCAAGTGTATGTTCTAAATAAAAGTTATGTTTTAGAGATCATGGAAAAGTAGGAGTTAACAGTTCATTTTGATAATTGGAAAATTTTTGGTAGCTTTTTAGAAGACATGTTGTCTTGAGCTGGATAATAAAAGCCAACTATGTTTAGGATAAAAACATATCATGATAGAGAGCAAGGAGCTGGCTCATGACATATACAGTTGAAACCAGAAGTTTACATGCACTATATAAAAAGACACGTATGCATGTTTTTCTCACTATCTGACATGAAATCAGAATAAACCTTATCAATTTTAAGTCAATTAGGATTACCAAAATTATTTATATTTGCCAAATGCCCAAAAAATGAGAGAGAGAGAATGTTTTAAGTTTACATACATTTCATTAGTATTTGGTAGCATTATCCTTAAACTGTATGGCTTGGGTCAAACTTTTGGGATATCCTTCACAATAGTTGGTAGAAATTTCAGCCCATTCCACCTGACAGAACTGGTATAATTGAGGCATGTTTGTAGGTCGCCTTGCTCATACCTGCCTTTTCAGCTTTGTCCATAAAGTTTCAATAGAATTGAGATCAGGGCTTTGTGATGGCCACTCCAAAACATTTGGTTATCCTTAAGCCACTTTGTAACCAGTTTGGCATAATGCTTTGGGTCATTGTCCATTTGATAGTCCCATTTACACCCAAACTTAAAGTTCCTGGCTGATGTCCTGAGATGTTTCTTCAGTATTGCAACATAATCTTCTTTCCTCATGATTTCATCTATTTTCTGAAGTGCACTAGTCCCTCCTGCAGCAAAACAACCCCACAACATGATGCTGCAAACCCTGTGTTTCACAGTTGAGATGGTGTTCTTAGGCTTCCATGCTTTTCCCTTTTTACTCTGAATGTAACGATGGTCAATGTGGCCAAAAAGTTAAATTTTCATTTCATCAGACCACAGGGTATGTCTCTAAAAATGTAGGTCTTTGTTCCTGTGTGCATTTGCAAACATTAATCTGGCTTTTCTATGTTTCTTCTGGAGTAATGGCTTCTTCCATTTCAGCCCATGTTGATGCAGTTCACTGTGGATAATGACAAAATCTTATCAGCTTCCGACATCATTTACACAAGGTCTTTTGCTTTTTTTTCCTCTTGTTGATATACACATGTCAGACCAAAACACGTTAATCTCTGAGACAAAGAGCCCGTCTCCTTCCTGAGCGTATGATGGCTGGACATTTCCATCTTGTTTGTACTTTCATAGAATTGTTTGTACAGAGGAACGAGGCACCTTCAGGTATCTGGATATTGCACACTTCACACTTCACTAACCAGAGCTGGAGATTTAGAAAAAAAATCACTGAAATTTAAACACCAAACTCAAAATCTAAAATCTACCTTTTATTAATTTACTGATAAAAACCTAACAAAATTAAATCACACAAATTATGCAGCAAAGCCACTGTCAAAATAATGATGGATCTGAAAGAATCCATCAAAGGACCCTGCACTATCCTATGGACAAGTCAGGTAATCGTCCCGAAAAGGACAGCCCCACCTTTGGAGGCTCACCCTATTAAAATACCTATCCTCTCCCTGACCTGCTTCCAATATATATACTCTTAAGGATAGATATATTACATCCTATATTCACAAACAAACAATAATACACTTCATAGATAACTCTACAAACAGGGAGATGCACATTTATCATCACCATAGGAGAACATGCATAAGAGGTCATGCAATTAATTTATACATGAAACATCTCTCTTAGCATATTGGATCGGTACCGGGTCAAAACCCATATATAGTAAATCAGATCAGAACACATATGCAATCAAAAAGACCACAATTTGTTAAAGAAAGAGATCTTAGTAACAGATAAGCACTATTGTCAAATTAGGATACGACCTTATGTACGCCTCCATTACTCTCCTTTCATCCCGACGCGTTTCTCCTATTCTAATAAACCTGGGTTCATCAGAGGAATTTACAGTGATATGCACAGCAATATAATAATCATAGGCAGTGATGTTTGCCCCCCTTCTCAGGTCGATAACCTATGGTGATGATAAACGTGCATCTCCCTGTTTGTAGAGTTATCTATGAAGTGTATTATCGTTTGTTTGTGAATATAGGATGTAATATCTATCCTTAAGAGTATATATATTGGAAGCAGGTCAGGGAGAGGATAGGTAATTAAATAGGGTGAGCCTCCAAAGGTGGGGCCGACCTTTTCGGGACGACTAACCGCCGACTTGTCCATAGGATAGTGCAGGGTCCTTTGAGGGAAAGATATATATAATATATATATATATATATATATATATATATATATATATATATATATATATATATATATATATATATATATATATATATATATATATAATATATATATATATACTTTCAGATCCATCATTGTTTTGGCAGTGGCTTTGCTGCATAATTTGTATGATGTAATTTTGTTAGGTTTTATCGGTAAATTAATAAAAGGTAGATTTTAGATTTTTGAGTTTAGTGTTTTAAATTTCAGTGATTGTATCTGGATATTGGACCCAAGGATGAACCAGACTTATACAAGTCCACAAGTCTCTTCCTGGTATCTTGACTGATATCTTTAGACTTTCCCATGATGTTACACACAGAAGCAGTGTGTTTCTGGTGTGCTCTAAACTACATCCACAGGTGTGTCTCTAATTAACTCAGATGTTGCCAGTAAACCAATCAGAAGCTTCCAAAGACATGAGATCATCATGTGAGCTGTCCCAATTTATTTAACCCCTTAACGACCGCCCACTGACTTTTGGCGTCAGCTGGTGCGGGTCGTTCGTCTAGAGCGACGTCTTTTTGTGTCGCTGTAGACTTCGGGGAGCATGTCCTGCGAGCACCGGGGTGCGGAGGAAACCTCCACAACCCGATGCTTTAACCCTTTGATTGCGGCGGTGCGTTACCGCACTGCAATCAAAGGGTTCCCCTGCTCTGTTGGGTGATTGGAACACCCGGTGACCAGACAGAGCCCAGAGAACGGCTGTACAGTCAGCCCTGGGGACCTAGAGTGGCCCCAGAGCTGTCTGTGTAACAAGTCAGTGATCAGCCCAGCCTGTGTGCTGTCCTGAACACTGCCTGTGTCAGACTGACACAGATTATAATGTATTAGCATATATGAATATGCTAATACATTACGAAGTGTAAAAACAGTTCTCCCTTCATGGGATTTTAAAAAAAAGTAAAAAAAAAAACAGAACAAGTGTAAAAAAATAAAAATAAAAAATAAATATTTAATAAAAAATAATTGTGTATAAATTACAAACACAAAAAAACCTACACATATTAATATAACCTGTAGAATTAATCTAACAAGTTATTACGTGTGAAATATGAACGGTGTAAAAAAAAAAATTAAAAGAAAATTCTGCAATTATTTATCAGTGAACTTAAACTATTCCCCCATAAAGTACAACTTGTCTCGAATAAAAAGAGACCTCATCCAACTGCGTCATTGAAAAAATAAAAAAGTTACAACTGTTGAAACGCAAGGAGGCAAAAACTAAAAAAACGTTCTGGTCTTTAACTACTTTTCAGGCCTGGAAGTTAAGGGATTAAAGGCACAGTAATCCTAGTGAATGTAAACGTTTGACTTTGAAGAAAGTAATAAAAATGAACTAAAAAAATTCTCTCTCTAATTATTTTTGCATGGGGAAAATATAAACAATTTTGGTAATTCTAAGTGACTTAAAACGTGTCAGTTTTATTCTGATTTCATGTCAGATAGTGAGAAAAACATGCATATGTTTCTTTTTATATAGCGTATGTAAACGTCTGCTTTCCACTGTAGATAATAGCATTGTCATAACATAAATAAGTTTACCTTATTCTCTTCTTATTTTTTAAAAGTATTTGTAAAATACGTAATATTAGTATTATTATATAATAAAACAATAATGAAACATAGTAAGAGGAAAAATTGGTAAGGAGCACTTTTCAGAGTATGAGCTTGGTACTAGGTCTGTACAGCTGAGATCTTCTCCTTACTTAGACAACATACCCTGCAATTATCTTCAGTAACATGAACTACATACTATTTTTATAGTAAATAATGATTAAAATCCAGATACAGCTAGTATTGCACCCTATAGGTCTGCAAATTAGAGTAAAATGTGATATCTGACAGATAAAGTGCCTTCTTTTCCTTTAGAGGAGACTTACAGAGGACATTGCCATGATTTGAGCATATCATTGGTTTGAAATTAATTACATCTTTGAGGTGAGATAGGGAAAGGACAAGGACGGGGAGTAAGAGGCAAGCCCCTGGCAGTCTATTCAGCAGAAACAGAACACCAGAACATACTTATTAGCAAGAGGAAGGAATTTCATTATATGCTAGAGCTAGCTTCACTGGACAGAGATTTTTAGAGATCAGAGATTTTACATCAGAGACTTAAATAAGAAAGTAGACTTGTAGAAAAGACATTATAAAAATGAGGATCCCAACAAAGCCTAGAAATTCTGTTTAGCCCAAAGGAGCATTACCTACTCCCAAAAATTAACTTTCCTATACCTTACCATTCCACAGATTTTCTGATGTCCATTAAAAAGTCATGGCTAACACTTGTACAAGCAACTGAACAGCATTGGGTGAAGTGATTAGGCAGACAGCATAAGAATTACAACAAAAACCAACTATGGTTGTTGTAGTTTGGATATTTTGTTGGCTACCTGTCAAGTGGTTTATGCCAGTTTATTTCTTTTGTTGTCATACTCAATACAAGCTCTAACATCAGCCACATACACCATAGGAAATCACTAGAAAGGTGAGTTAAACTTTTGGGAATACATAGACTTCTATTGGCCTGGCTCAAGGTTGGATTTAATGTATTTGCCCAGACTTTTCCTTTAAGGCTATGGTTTTACCATGTTTTCTGTACAAACTGGAAAATGCTCCAAAATTATATGCTACAGGGTCCAGCTTGACCGTGATATCACTCCTTTTTGTGTTATCTACTCTCATCTGTAAACAAAGGCCATTAAAAAGCATTGAGAAAGTAACAATAACACTCTGTAAAATGATATCACGGTGCAATATCTGTCCTGTTTAGTTCTGATACATCTGTATACATCCCTATAATTAGAGAAGGGTGAATTTCTCATAAATTAAATTTGCCAACTTCGCTGAATTTTTCGACAAAATTAATTTCGACCCGAATTACTTCGGCAAGAATCGCATTAAAAAAACAGCTATTTCCTGGCTGCAGAGAGCAGAACATTGTGCCATGCTTAGATATGCAGAGGGAGCTTGGTTTGGTCTTCATACAATGCTATGTTTTAGTATGACACGCACATGACTGCCACCGCTCTTTGAATCGCTTCACTCTAAAATTCCCTGGGCACTTATGGGGGCAAAACTGACCAAAAAACTGAAGTGGGAACGCAGCCTGACAAGGTATTGTCAGCACCAGCTGGAAAGAAACGAGCTGAAGGCTAAAATACTACAATAGCGTCAAAGAACACAGTAGTAGGTTACTGGAGCCACCACAGGTCACAGAACAGTAAGGGGACAATGGCAATAGCCCGCCGCAAAGCGGCATGAATTTGCTGCGGTGGGAGTCTACCAAGTCGTTACCCCTGATGTGACTTGCTTGCGGTGGCAGCCAAGGTGTAGCGAGGTACAAAATCGTAAGGCAAACTCGGAGTCGGAGACAAGTGTAAGGTCAGGACAGCCAGCAAGGATCGTGGTCAAGGGATGGAGGCAAGAGGTACGGTACACGGATATGAAAGACGAGGCTCAAGGAGGAGGCGGAGGCGGTTTTTATTTTCTGTAATTTTGAAAAAAGATTCATATTCCGAAGAATACTGAAGAATCTCATCCAAAGCCAGTTTTGCAGCATTTGCTTTTGCTTCACCGTTCCAGTTTTGTACTAAATTCTATCACTAATGGCACCGAATGCAAAATAAGCACCTAAAACATTCCCTGTAGTTAGGGTCTCCTTCAGTTCAAGTACGCTTGTCAGGGCTGGGCAGCGCTTGGGTTGCAGGAAGGAAGAGTCTGCAGCAGCTGATCAGCGACCCCACCCTGATAGACAGTCTGCTGGGAGCTGTGTGAGTGACAGACGCCCAGCCACTCCTGACACGAGGCGAGTCACACCAGCCAATGGGAGGACCCGCAGGCCGCTCCAATCAGCTACAGGGGCGGTATCTGGGGATCACATTTAAACTCCCTGCTGCTGAGTGCTGCGCCTGCGATATTCTCCTGGCTGCCTTGCTACCTGTGCTATTGCTTGTTGTCTGCTTACCTGTGTACCTGACCTCGGCTTGTTCTCCTGACCCCGGCTTGTCTTCTGTTTTTGTACCTCGCTCCCGTTCGTGTTTGACCTCAGCTTGTTTACGTTTATCCCTCTGGTTCTGATTTGTGGCTTGGCGTTCCTGATTTGGTATTGACCCGGACTGTCTGACTATTCTTCCTTCTGACGGCCCCAGCACTTTAGCAGCGCAGGGACTATCGCCCAGTTGCCGCCTGCCGCCTAGGGCAGCACGTCAAGCAGGCAGGGACAGTGGGCTGGGTTCCAGTCAGGGCTCACTGTACCTCCCTTGACGTGACATGCTGCAACAAATTGGTGTCAACAAATTGGTGTCACGCAGAAACTGGATTCAAAGTACCACATCTATACTTCATAATAAACAGCATTGGAACTTTTTTAGGTATTAATGATGAAACTGATGGAGGTAGAATTGCCTTGGCCAAAATGGTTTCGGAACGTTAGCAAACTGACTACAAACTTTATTTCTCACTTCTGTCTATAAGTGTCACCCGCTGCAGAGGGTATCACAAGGAAACCTTATATGTTTTATGTCCATTAGATTAGGGATGACTGCCCAAGTAGGATGCTTGGGATCCCTTACTGGAGTTAGTAAATTACTGTATATATAAGGTTTTCCTGTTAATAGGTGGTGTTCCACCAGACTTGATAATAGGAAAGGAGTTATTCCTTCAGAAGTAGAAAAGGATAAATTGAGAGGTTAGAAATCAGGTTCTTAAATAGTGTGTATAGAGGTTAAGTGTTATACATAATAAAAGTTACGTTTAAGTGTTTTATAGATTGAGAACTGGTAAAGTTGAAGTTTGCCTATGGCAAAATAGTAAATATAGTGATCAAAAGTCACTCTCTGTTCTCTTGCGAGATTCCCATTTTTTTGGAGACTACTTAAGGGACAGTGGCACAATGACACAGTGTGGAGGTCACGGCAGCAGCCACAGCAGCAGCATGAGGTCAGACAGGCCACAGAGTGGCACAATGACACAGTGTGGAGGTGGCAAAAACAGGAGTAAGCCACAGAGTGGCACAATGACACAGTGTGGAGGTCACGGCAGCAGCAGCATGAGGTCAGACAATGGCACAATGACAGAGTGTGGAGGTCACGGCAGCAGCCACAGCAGCAGCATAGGGTCAGACAGTGGCACAATGACATTCTGGAGGTGGCAAAAACAGGAGTAGGCCACAGAGTGGCACAATGATAGAGTGTGGAGGTCACGCCAGCAGCAAGAGCATGAGGTCAGAGAGTGGCACAATGACAGTGTGGAGGTGACGGCATCAACAGCAGCAGCAGCAGCATGATGTCAGAGAGTGGCACAATGACACAGTGTGGAGGTGACGGCATCAACAGCAGCAGCAGCATGAGATCCTAGAGTGGCACAATGACAGGATGTGGAGGTGGGTGGCAATACCAGTCCCTGGTAAAGATGGTGGTAGGCAGATGGAGAAACTGGCAGTAGATGTGTGGCATCAGGTGTGTGGCGGCATCAGAATAGTGGCTGAGGCAGGTAGTTTGAATCAAGACTCATTTCTCAAAGTTTTGGTGAGGCGTCATGGCTGATGTAAACTGAGGCCTAAGGCATTGATGTGTGGAAATCCTGGCCGATCCACGTCTGATTCATCTTGACAAAGGTCAGTCTCTGCACTTTTCGGGTGGACAAGCGGGTTCTCCTTGGGGTAGGAATGGCCCCTGCCGCACTGAACACCCGCTCTAATGCCACACTACTGGCTGGACAGGACAGCGTCTCCACTGCAAACTCGGCAAGTTGCGGCCACACATCCAGTTTGGCTGCCCAGTAGTCCAGCGAATCTTCTAACTGGGGTGGAAATGTGCTGTCCAAGTAGGCCACCACCTGTTAGTTCAGGGTCTGCTCTAGGTCCTGCTGCTGCTGTTGCTGTCGAGTGCCCTCCTTACTATGCGGGTGAAGGAAGCTGCTCATCAGAGACTCCAGACTTAGGTTGCTGATGATGGAGCTGGTACTGCTGCTACCCCCTGACCTTCCCACAGCAGCCGTGACAGTGGTATGTGAGCGCTGAGGAACCCCCCGGTCAGACCTGTCAGAGAATTGACCATGCTGCAAATAGGGATCCACCAACTGACTACAGAGGATTTCTCTATAGTATTTGAGTTTGTTCTCCCTCTCAGCAGCTGGAAAAAATGTTCCCATTTTGGACCGGTAGCGAGGGTCCAAGAGGGTGGAGAGCCGGAAGTCCTCCCTCTGCTAGATGGTGACTATTCGGCTGTCACTAGCCAGGCAAATCAGCATGCTGCGGGCCATGTGCGCAAGTGACTCTGAGGGACTCCCTGCCTCCATCTCCACTGTATACTGCCACGGTGCTTGGGGGTCATCTGCCTCGTCTTCCTCATCTCCATCTACCTCCTCCAGCTGCTCCTGCTCCTCCTCTCCTGTCACCTTGGCAGAAAAACCACTTATTTCACCAGACAATGCTTGTGCTCCAATGTCCTCCTCCTCCTCCTCCTTCAGTTCAGTCCCCACCGGACTCATGTGGCCATGAGATGTAGTCGCCACATCTCCAGTCCCCTGCCCAGACAGATTTTTCAGCATCTGTTCCAGGACATGAAGCAGTGGAATGACGTTATTCATCCCATAGTTCTGGCAACTGACAAACAACTTGGCATCCTCAAATGGCCTCAGCAAACAGCAGGTGTCACGCATGAGCTGCCACTGGCTGACATCAAAGTTACTCCTGTCCACCTGGATCATCAAAAAATCATTAGTGGCCTTTCTCTGTTCATACAGTCGGTCTAACATGTGCAGGTTGGAATTCGAAGGGGTGGAAACGTTGCATATCAGCGTGTGTTGGGGGTGGCCGTTCTGCCGCTGCAAGTCGAGGAGGGTGTGCCTGGCTTTGTATAATTGGATGAAGTGCATGCACAGTTTCCTGCCCATTTTCAGAATGTTCTGAAGATCGGTAGAAAACTTCAGGAATCTTTTCACAACCAGACTGAACACGTGCACCATGCAGGACGCATGGCCCAGCCCTACTTGGTGCAGCGCAGACACCATGTTACTACCATTGTCCGTCACGATGGTTCCGATTTGCAGTTGGCATGGAGAAAGCCACACATCGATTTCTTGCTGCATGACGCTGAGCAGTCCCTCTCATGTGTGACTTTGTTTGCCGAGGCAAGCCAGGTATAGAACTGCGTGATACCGCTGTGCCCTACACATGTGTTATGATGGAGCATTACTTGTGGAGGCTGAGATGGGGTGGTAGTGGAGGAGGAGGCAGACATTGGCGCAGGAGCAGCAGTTTGACAACGTGGAGGAGAAAGCGGCGTCTCCTGTCCGAGTTGTTGGTGTGGCTGGGCAGGCGGCACGTTCACCCAGTGGGCCGTAAAGGACATGTACTGGCACTGACCGTAGTTACAGCTCCACACGTCCGCGCTGCCATGCACCTTGGAAGAAACCGATAGGCTCAAGGACTGGCCCACCTTCTGTTCTACATATTTCTGAAGGGCTGGTACTGCCTTTTTGGAAAAGAAATTACAGCTTGGAACTCTCCACCTCGGCTCGGCACAGGTCATTAGTGCTCTGAACGGTGCAGAGTCCACCATTTGGAAAGAGAGGGACTGCAGTACAAACAACTTGGACAGGAGCACGGTCAACTCGTCTTTGGCTTATAAAAACACCGTTTATTTTACTGAATATAAAAGCACAAACATGCTTAATTAACTCTTGGATATAAATTATGCTACAGAAATCACCAGGAAAAATGTCCTAGTCTTTGGCGTTTAAAAACACCGTTTCTTTTACTGACTACAATAGCACAAACACGCTTAATTAACCCTTGGATATAAATTGCGCTACAGCAATCACCAGGAAAAAATCAACTGGTATGTGGCGTGTAAAAATTCCGAATATTTTACTGACTGCAAAAGCAGAAACAAGCTTAATTAACCTTCAGATATAAATTATGCTACAGAAATCACTAGGAAAAATTTCCTAGTCTTTGGCGTTTAAAAACATAGGGCGACATGTATGAAGCTCGCCACGTCTGGGCGCACCTTTCCGCCGGTGTTCCGGTGAAATCTGCGCCTGAATTATGTCGGGTCCGGGGCGCTCTCATACATTCCATGTAAAGTCCGCCACGCCTCGCCAGTGTTTTAGGCGCAGTGCGGTGCTCGCCTATGATTCGCCGCCGGAGGTAGTGCCGTCATACATGCGGGTAAAAGTCCGCCGCGCCTCGCCAGTGTGGGGGGCGCAGTGCGGGACTTAGGCGCAGTGCGGCGCTGCGCCTATGAATCGCTGTCCGAGGAGGTGCGCTCGTACATGCGGGGAAAAGTTCCCTGCGCCTCACTAGTGTGTGGGGCAAAGTGCGGGGACATGGGCGCTGTGCGGGGACATGGGCGCTTTGCGGGACTGCGCCGAAAATCTGATCCGATGCGAGACAGGGTGGAAAACAGCGAGAAATCATTCCACATGTCAGTGCGGAGTATGAATAAAAAAATCGCCGTTATCAAGGCGTTCAACATTCTCAGAAAAAGAGCTCAACTCTCATAAATAAAAAATACATAAAACAAAATCCCTTTCCAATCTCCTAATTCAAGAATTAGGATATTGGAAATTGCCGGGAAATACAGTAATTCAAAATCAGAAAGCTATTCTCATTGGTCGGCATAAACCGGCCAATCAGAATAGGAGCGACAGAGACCCATTAAAACCTATGGAGAACTATTGACCAATCAAATTCAAAGGCGGGACAGTTCAAAATACAGTAAAAATACAGAAAAGAGCTGATTGGATGAGCTAGCGGGGGCTTGGCTATCCCAGCCAATCAGAGCGCGAGCTACTTCTCCCATTGTAGTCTATGGAGAGATCGTCGCCATGCAATCTCGGCTCTCAGCGCCATGCGGCATGGAGTATGAATAAAAAAATCATTTTTATTAAGTGTAAAATATTATCAGATAAAGCGCTGAAACCTTCTTTAAAAATAAAGCACTTAAATCCCTAACGATGCGTTTGTCGCAGAGACCGGCGCTACATAGGGAATTGCAATAGAGAGAATTGCCGGGAAATACAGTAATTTAAATTGTTTAAGCGCTTCTCATTGGTCGGTAGAAGCCAGCCAATCAGAATAGGAGCGACAAAGACCCATTATATCCTATGGAGAAGTTTTGACCAATCAGAATAGGAGCGACAGTGTCCCATTATATCCTATGGAGAAATATAGACCAATCAAAATCAAAGGCGGGACAGTTCAAAATACAGTAAAAAGACAGAAAAGAGCTGATTGGCTGAGCTAGCGGGGGCTTGGCTATCCCAGCCAATCAGAGCGCGAGCTACTTCTCCCACTGTAGTCTATGTAGAGATCGGCGCACTGAAATCTCGGCGCTCAGCGCCGTGCGGCATGAAGTATTAATAAAAAAATTATTTTTATTAAGTGTAAAACATTATCAGATAAAGCGCTGAAACCTCCTCTAAAAAGAAATCAGTTAAATCCCGAACAACGCGTTTGTCGCCGAGACCGGCGCTACATAAGGAATTGCAATAGAGAGAATCGCCTGGAAATGCAGTAATTCAAATTGTTTAAGCTCTTCTGATTGGTCAGCATAAACCAGCCAATCAGAATAGGAGCGACAGTGGCCCATTATATCCTATGGAGGAGAATTGACCAATCAGAATAGGAGCGACAGGGACCCATTATATCCTATGGAGAAAAATTGATCAATCATATTCAAAGGCGGGACAGTTCAAAATACAGTAAAAAGGCAGAAACGAGCTGATTGGTTGAAGCGGCGGGGGCTCGTCCAGCTTAGCCAATCAGAGCGCAAGCTACTTTCTCATAGAGTTCTATGGGGAAAAGAAATTCTGAGCGAGCTCTGTGATTGGCTAAGTTAAAAGAGGCGCGGTTATGTGGACTAATGGGAGAGCGAGCGACGCTCCTATGGGTTTTCTAATGCAATCTGAAATAAAACTGTACATGGCCGAAATCAAATTATAAGACTAAAGACGTTGTCCCGATGTGTATATAAAATGAATAATAATATGGGGGTAAAGAAAAAAAAAATTACATCAATAAAATCATGTTTACTTCTTTATTTTCGTTGCACCCATACTATTGATCTTTGGATAACGAAAATAAAGAAATAAACATGATTTTATTGAATTAATATTTTTTTTTCGTTACCCCCATATTATTATTAATTTTATATACACATCGGGACAACTTCGGCAGTATTATAATTTGATTTCGGCCATGTACAGTTTTATTTCAGATTGCATTAGAAAACCCATAGGAGCGTCGCTCGCTCTCCCATTGGTCCAAATAACCGTGCCTCTTTCTTCCAGTGACCAATATGAAAGCGTGTGAGAGCGATGAACTGAGTAGTGACAGCTCAGCTGCTAATCAGGTCAGAGGGTGTGCCGCACTGGCCAGTAGGAGGGCCTGGAGGCCGCACCAATCGGCTGCTGGGGCGGGGTCTGGGCACCTCATTTAAACCTGCTCACTCTTGTCTGTAGTTGCCTGAGAAAGGTTATCCCTAGCGTTTCCCCAGTTTTCTTGTTGCTTGTATACTTCTGTTCACTTGACCATGGCTAGACTCTCGACTTCGTTTCTGTCTTCTGATTTTGTACCACGTTACCTCCTGTGTTTGACCCTTGGCTTGCTTCCTGTTTTTCTTCTGGTTCTCGATTTGTGGCTTTGGCGTACCCGCACCGTTATCGACCTGGACTGTCTAACTCTGCGTTCCCCTGACGGCCCTGCACGTAGCAGCATAGGGTTTGTCGCCCAGTTGGGGTCTGCCATTTAGGGCAGCACGCCAAGTAGGTGTGGACAGTGGGCTGCGTGGCAATCAGAGCCCACTGCACCTCCTCTGACGTGACACTTTCGCTATCCCTGTGACGTCACTTCTTTCCCTCGGCATTCAATACGCGGCAGGGAAGACGGCAGGTAATCATAGCTCGCTATGAGAGCTATGATTACCATAATTTTAGGGGTTTAGGGGTTATTTTTGGAAGCATTGCAGCGCAATTACGCCCCGAAATACGCCCTGAAATAAGCCGTGTGAACATACCCTAATGGTAAATATTAAGCATCAAGGGAATATGGAGAGAGCTTAAGTGCTGAGCTTTTTCACAGGCGGCAGATACCAGCTGCTAATCACATCTGACGCCCAGCTAGATATAGAAGAGTTTAACTTGATTGTGAAATCACAGCTGTTCATGTTATCTAATCTTAAATAACGAAAAAAGGTATTAAAAAGCATTAAAAAAGGTGAGATAAAATCTGTACTGATATCATGATGCTTTGCCAACTTAAGTTTTGCTACATCTATACTTATATACTGTTATCAGTGCGACCTTAGCATCTTAGCTGTTTAAAAGGAGTATGTCAGGAAGGGCCAATTAGCCCCACTGCAAGAAGATTGCAGCAGCCTAATGAATCCGCTGAACCATAGTACAGCTCTGAAAAAATAAAAAAGAGTTACTTCTAAAACACCCGGCATTATAAATACTTCTAAAGCATGGGGGCGCAATCTCATTCAATTCCAATTGTGGGACACATTTCGGGAGTATTGCAGCGCACTTACACGCTGAAATACACCCTGCCATTGCGCCATGTGAACATACCCTTACTGGTCTCAGAAGATGGTAATGCAAGGCATGTTTTTTATTTCTTAAAAAGTAGTAAAACATAACAAAATCTTAATAAATTTAGTATTTTCAGAAAATTTACCAACCTAAAGAATATAAAAAACATGTCATTTATTTTGCTTAATAAGCTCCTTAAAAACATTTTTTTTGCATTTTTTCCCTTATTCCAGCCAATAATTAACTTTTGTTGGCTCCCCAATACAATACATGATGCATGCAATTATACCATTAAAGAGTACAATTCATCACAAAAAAACAAAACAAAAAACAAGCACTATTATGGCTTTTTTGCCAAAAACATAAAACAGGCGGAAAAAAGCAAAAACAAAAAAAACAAAAATGAGCCTAATACTAAGGAATTAATAGTTAGAGGGGTGTTCCCTCAAAGCAAAGTCTACAGCACAGGTCAGCTCTCAGCTAGCTATGAACCGACCGTGCATGAGAATGAGGAGGGTGGCGTTTGTGGCCGTCCTCCCCGTTACTTTGGGAATTCTGACTATAGCATGGTGTGTGCGCTCAACGCTTAGCTATATTTGGGAGCTCCTATAGAAGTGATTGGGGAGGACGGCCGCAAGCGCTGCTCTCCTTATTCTCATGTACGGTCGGCTTGTAGCTAGCTGAGACTTAACCTGTACAGTAGGCTTTGCTTCATGGGACCAAACGTTTAAGAAAAATACTTTAAAACCATAATTTCTCTTTTTACACAATAAGCATGGCTTTTTGTTCCTTAAGCATTATGTGCTAGCCCTGTAGCAACGTGCAGATGAATTTCATTCTATGAATGACAAAAACTCAGTGGAATGTTAAGTCATATTAGGATCATGTCAGGAGATCATGTCATGGTGTCAGATACTGTATGTAAAATGAATGTGAGAAATTGTCGCCTTTAACGAAGTTACAGAACAGCAGATGAGTGGTGGAAAAAAAGCACAGGACTGACATTCCAATTTTCCTTGTAATTCTTTCCCTGTGTTCTTTCATTATAGATTAGCATTTCATCCATACATTGATAAAACATTTTAAGGCCATAATATTTGAATAAATTCCTTTATAAAGATATGTGGCAACTAAAACTACAAACTGGACTCAAGGTAACAACTTAAAAAGTCTCTGAAATTAAAGTGTTTAATACATTGTTAGCTTTAGAAATGCATCTGAATTTGTAATGCTTTGTTACAGAGGTTTTCAGGTATTGAATTGTGTCTTATAAGTAATTGCTGGTGGCTTGATATTAGCAGGAGGGAGACTGATTGAGAATTCTACAGTGCGTGCAGTGATTTTGCTGACAAGTAATATTTCACCTTTGCCTATATACCTTCGAATACTCATTTACTCATTATGGTCAGTGAGCTGTAGCAATGTCAGTACTCCCAGTGACCAATCAACTCTGTATGCAACTGACAGAATTATATCTGTGTATAAAGGTTAAATGTTCAAATTATTGTGGGTAACAATCTTTAACGTGATCTCTACAACATATATATAGAAATAGACAAAAGAGAGGGTGAGAGTGAAATGTCACTACAAGAGAATGTCCTAGCCTCAATAATTCTATCATTTATTATTTATAGAGCTAAAAACCTCAGCATTTATATTGTATATGCTTAACCTTGCATTTCTATGCACATTCTTTACTCCCTTGAATGCTAGGAATAAGTTAACTAAGGCACATGAAGCATTATGGACATACTCGACTCACAATTGGCTTTTGGTTGGAATTTCAGGATGAACATAAAATTTCTTGAAATGCACTAAATGAGACCATCTCTTAACTTCAGAATGCACGTGTCCAACTGTTCAATGTTTCAGTACTTTTTTCACTTCTTGCTGATCTCTAACAAGGAGCTTAATGGCAAAATTTGCAACAGATGTTTGATCCATGAATCGCCCAATAAATTTAGAGGGACCATTTGAATTGGGATTTAAACAGGCATTTCTCATCATCCTGATCACATTTTGATATCATGAGACCAAGGGAACACCTTACAATTGATCAACATTACCTCGCCATTGCAAGGCTTCAAGCAGGATGCTCTCAGACTAAAATGTGGCCACTGAGCTTAAAGTGTCACAGAGTGTCATCAGCAGGTTGCAACAGAGATACAGAGAGACTGGAAGAGTCACAGAAAGGCAAAGAAGTGGACGCGCTTTGGCTACATCACACACCGATGACTGCTTAATTGTAAACAATGACCTGCGGAACCAGATCATGAATGTCACACAACTCAGACACATTTAAAGGAGGTGAGAGGCAACCAAATGTCATGTAAGACCATTGGTAACCACTTAAATCAGCATGGTCTGCATGCTAGATGACCAGCAAGGGTACCTGACCACACCACCAGGCACAGGCATCATCGTCTGGCATAGGCAAGGGAGCATCTATGTTGGACAAGGGACTAGTGGTCATCAGTGCTGTTCAGCGATGAAAGTCAATTGACTGTTAGCAGAAACGATGGCCACCAACAATGCTGGAGACGTTAAGGAGCGCATTACGCATCAGCCACTGTTGTCACCAGACGAGCCTTGAGTGCTGGTGTTACAGTGTGGGCAGGTGTGTCTAGTCACTACAGAGCTGCCCTTTGTGAATGGTACAGTGACAAGCCTCTACTACTTGAATAACATCATTAATCCAATCATTGTACTTCTGCATGAACAACACAGTGCTCCAATGTATCGAGGTCACAGAATTAGGACATGGCTGATGGAGATTGGGGTACTTCACATGGAGTGGCCTGCAGTTTCTCCAGTCCTGAACTCCCTAGAAAACCTTTGGGATCAGCTGAGTCGCCGTATAGAAGCTTATAACTCTGTACCCCTGAACCTCAATGACATGAGGGGCGCCCTTCGAGAAGAGTGGGATCCATGCCTCAGCATTCAATAACTCGACTTCTGAACAGCATGAGATATCATTGTCAAGCTGTAATTGATGCTCAAGGCCACAGGACAAGTTATTGAGATATTGACATTTATAATGGTGTATGTCCTCCACTGTTGGATTTTGTTTCATTTAAATGTTTGAGATGAGAAAATCAACATTGAATGCTATGACTTAAATTGCCTATTTTCAGGGTAACATATATCTGTAGTGTGACATTTTTATGTTTTCCATAAATTTCACCTGAAAGCCAATAATAAAGCCAAGTAATTTATATGTTCTTTGTCCAAGTGGCACTGGATGGGAGAAGCTTTTCCCAATCTTTGTAAAATATTGTCAGATGAGCCAGTCATGCATCTACATTGCTATTGATTGATTGAAATGTGCATTATTTTTTAACCCGCATTTGAACGTACTTGTTTCTCAAACTGCGTGAAGGCGGTATGGAGCTAATGTGCTGATCCTGCTCTACCCACATTGGTGCTGACTATTAGATAAGCCAGCAACTGCTGCTACTGGCCAGGATCAGAGACTGCAGCGTCTTAATGACTAAAGTGTATAGCCGAGGTCTATTGCGGCCTCCAATTGGCTCCTCCTTCAACACAATTGAGGAGTAATGTCCTCATGAAGCCCTCCATAGCTGTCATATTAGTATACCGATTACATACTGACATGTGTAACGTGATGAATCGGAAGTCTCTATACAGCAGTTCATTAGTACATCCCCATGTTCATGTCCTCTATGGTGGCAAGTTGTTCAAAATGTAAAAAAAAGTTTAAAAAACAATAATAATTGGTAGTGCCGCCTCTGTAAAAGTCCAACCTATTTAAATACAACATCATATACTGTATATGGTGAACACTGTAGAACTAAAGAATTCCCAACATGGTGGTTTTATGTCCCCAAAAAATTGAAATAAAAGTGATCAAAAAGTCCTAAGTATCACTGAATGACACCAATCAAAACTGCACCTTGGCCTGCATACAACAAGCCCCAACTCAGGCTCACAGATTGAAAAAAAAATAAGTTATTGGTCACAGAAAATGGTGTTGAAGCGCACATTATTAAATTAAAAAAAGGTTATATTTTTTAAAAGTACTAAGATATAGCAAAAACTCTACATATTTGGCATTAGATTTGCACATACCTGCACAATACAAATAACATGTAAATTATACACAAAAGCAAAACCCCTGAATAAATGGCACAATTGCACTTATTCTCATGTTTCACTTAACATATAATTTTTCTTTTTTTTTAGGCAGGGTGAGGGGGTTCCAGTACATAGTACAGTGAATGGAATAATTAAAATTGCATCTTGCCCGAAAAAAATAATCCCTCATACAGCTATGCAGATGGAAAAATAAAAAAGCTATAGCTCTTTGAAAGCAGGGAAGAAAAAAAATGAAAACCAAAAATTCGAAAAAAGCTGAGTCCTGAAGGGAGCAAACATGCCATAGGGCAGCTCTGGTGATATTGTAATCTAATCCCCCTTGAGAATAAATTAAACATCTGAGCCCACATTTACCTGTCAGTAGAGTCACAATCAAAGGAATACTGCTGTCAGGGACTCAAATTTTAAGAAAGGAATCCTGCTGTTGCCCCATCTCCATTCAACAGCTACATTTATTTGATCAATGAGGGTCATGAATAATTTCAAGGGGCATAGTGGTTGCATGATAGGAATTACTTATGGGTGATGGACAGTCCTGCCTGTCAGTTGCCCAATGACACCCATCAACCACTGCATAAGACCCACAATATTATTATTATTATTATGTAAAAGGTAATAACATGCCCTAAAGGACACAATAAATATATGATAACGCTGCTATCAAGTCAATTTATACTCTTTCTCAGTCCTCCCACACAAGTCTATAATTTTGCTACTATTCATTATAGGTAGGGGGATAACATTATATCTATGATTCATAATAATTAAAGGGGTTTTCCCACCTCAGATATACCTGGCACATCCATATTCCCACTAGAGACATGTATGTCATATCCATAGATTATGCCATACATGTTCAATAAGTGTGGTACCCACCGTTGAGACCTACACCTATCTTAAGTATGAGCCTCTGAAAAGATCTGTGCATAATTGAGAGGAGGTGGTGCTTGCACAGCACTCTCTATTTTATTGTATAACAATCATCTGTACAACCAACTGGTATGCTCGGCTATACTGGAAACTCACACTGAAATAAACAAAGAGTGTTGCCTAAGCCCAATTTACTATTCTGTTCTGCAGAGGGACTTTCTGGGGTCCGTTCTCAGGACAAGTATGGGTTGCAGAGTTGGGAACAGATATACAGCGTATCCAATGGATATGGCATACATGTCTGAGATGGGAATAACCCTCTAACTATTATAACATAAAATAATGTCACCCTCCTGCCTACAATGCAGTCTATCCTATGGATCCTATCAATATGCCATAGATGTCTGATGGGAACACCCCTTTAAAGGGGTGTTCCGGGATCTAACAATGTTCATTGGTCTGTCAGAACATGAGGAAAAATACAATATAAAACTCATACTTACCTCCCAGACGCTCCCGTTCAGTTCCGGCATGGGTCCGTTCATTGCCACTGAAGCAGTGAACGGTCTTCATTCATGTGACAGCTGCAGCCAATTACAGGTCATAGAGGTCACGTGCAGATGACGCTGTGGTCTGTGATTTGCTGCACCTGTAAGGGTATGTTCACAGGGCATATTGCAGTGCGTACTGCATGTGGCGCAATACATCGGGTGTTTGAGAAGGCCAGTATTGAAAGTGAAAGTTTGTACTTCTAAAACACTGACAACCGGTTCCCCCAGCCGAGGAAAACCGCAGGTAATCATAGCACTCAATGATAGCTACTGTATGAATTACTAAATTTGCAGGGCATACTTTGGGCATATTGCACCGAATTACGTCCCTCAAATGTGCCGTGTGAACATACCCTAACATGAATGATGACTGTTCACTGATTACTCCTTTGATGTACGGACTGGCCACTGGGACTGAAAGGGAGTGTCCGGGAGATAAGTATAAGGCCCTATTCACACGGCAGATTTCGCCACAGGTATGGCCGCGGGTTTAGGCGCGGTTGCCGCGCCCAAAACCTCGTCTAAACCTCGCCACAAACTCATGTCTCCCGACGCGGGTTTGCGGCGCAGGTGCGGCGAAGTTAGGGGCGTAGTCGCGGGTGAGCGCGGTTTGGGGCGCGGCTGGTGGCGAGGTTGTCCCCCATACAAATTAATAGGCAGGGGGAAAACCGCGCCGAGAGCCGCGGCCCGGCCGCGCACCAACTGCACCAAAAGCCGCGGCCAAACCCGCGGCGACACCGCACAGCCGCCGCGCTGAGGACTGGCTGTCAGAATTGACAGGAGAGTTCTCAAACACGCGCGCCAAACCCGCGGCGTGTGAACAGTAACACGGTTTCCTTTAGGAAACCATGTTACTAAACTGGGCGCAATTTGGATGAGGTTTTTGCCGCGGCAACCGCGCTGAAACCCGCGCCCAAATCTGCCGTGTGAACAGGGCCTAAGTATTACCTTCTATTTTTAGATCCTGGAACACCCCTTTAACTCCTTAATGACCGCTCACCGTCGTTGGACGTCGTCTGGTGCAGGTCATTCCTCTGCAGTGACGGACGCTGCAGCACCATTGGTAACGGGGCTGTACTACACAGCTCTGTTCCTAGCACAGGTCCTGTGTTTTAACCCTTTGATTGCCGCAGTTCGTCACCGCAGTGCAATCAAAGAGTTTCCCTGCTTTGTCGGGTGATTGGGACACCCGGTGACCCGACAAAGCCCGGAGAATGGCTGCACAGTCAGCCCTGGGGACCTAGAGTAGCCCCAGGACTGTCTGTGTTACAAGCCAGAGATCAGGGCAGACTGTGAGCTTCCCTGATCACTGCCTGTGTCAGACTGACACAGATTACAATGTATGCATGTATGATTACAATGCATATATGAATATGCTAATACATACAAGTGAAAAAAAAGTAACACAGTTCTCCCTTTATGGGATTTAAAAAAAGTAAAAAAACATAAAAAGTAAAAAAAAAATAAATAAATAAATAATAAAAAATGTATAAAAAATATTTATGCTTAGATTACACACACACGCAAATAAAATGAGGCCTCATACAACTGTGTCATTGAACAAATAAAAAAGTTACAACTGTTGAAATGCAAGGAGGGAAAAACAAAAAAAAAATGTTCTGGTCATTAACTACTTTTCAGGCATTAGGCTTAAGGGGTTAAGTGATGCTACCAAATGCTAATGAAAAAGGAGCCAAAAGGAGGAGGGGAGGCAGGAAGCCTGACTATTTGACTATACAGCCCTATTGTGATACACTTATCACTTACATAAGCCTGCAATCCTTAGCTATATTACACATATATTACACATGCCACTTTGTTTTTATGTGTCTAGTATAATAGCTTTATACACTAAAGCATGCAAAATAAAAAATTTTATCTCTTAAATAGAAGAACAATCTCTCTGATATGTCTCGCCTATATTAATTGCATTGTACAGGTTTCTAACTTACTTCATATGGTTTAGACCGCTGTGTCTTTGTTGTTCACATACGATTAAACAGCTGCACACTGTCTCTACTCAGGTAATGCAGCTGGGATACTGCTGTGCTCACATTAGACAGCTGTAATGAGTGCTATACCCATATGATGCAGTTAAGCTTCAGCTCTGTCAGCAATGGGCATCTGTGCTGTCTGACCACATGCTATATCTATATATTTTTCCTTTTCTGCCTCATTATCATGTTGTGAAAGACAAAGGGAAAGGAAAGAAACTGACAACATTACCCTAATAGCATTCTTGCATTGTAGTATTGCCTTCTGCTGTGGTATGGAGCTGAAGGTTATTTCATCAGATATTGTCTTTTGTGCATTTATAGATGATACATTCTATGAGATGTCTCCTGCTTGCTTGCTTGTCCTGCTGTCTTACAGTATGTTCCTATTTATCCTTGACATTGTTAAATGTTGCTATAAATATATAGGGAAATATAGAAGTGAAATACAGAAATATTTATAATATTTCAATCAATCTTCATGTTTGAATTTGACAAGAGGCCAATTTTACTGTCAACATACTGTACATCCATTGGAAACTATCCTATAGCATTGCCTAATGTTGAAGAAATTATTCAAAAAGCCTGTCCATATTTCTTTCAAGGATGGATGAAATGGGGGTCCCCTACAATGTGGAGACCAACTGCAGAGAGCTACTTCTACGCTGGAGGTCTCAGCACCAACATGTTGCATTGAATCCTAGCAATTCACTCACTATTGAGAAAAAAAGATTGCAGAGAGAACAAGGGTTGTGTTGTAATGTTATCTTTTTAACCAAATTATTGAAACATTTTCGCATTATTCATCACACAGTCTGCAGTACTGTGCAAAGTTTTAGACAGGTGTGGGAAAATTGCTATGAGAAACAAAAGTGTTAATAGTTGTTATCACTTAATAACAAGAAAAGTGAATGAACAGAAGAAAATCAAAATCAAATTAATATTGGGGGTGACCACCCTTTACCTTCAGAACAGCATTAGTTCTTCTAGATACACGTGTATATTGTTTTTGAATTAACTCGGAAGGGAGGTTGTTCCAAACACCTTGGAGAACTAACCACATATCTTCTGTGGATGTAGGCTTTCTTAAATCTCTTCATGTAATCCCAGACATGATGAAAGATCTTAAGATCAAGGCTTGGCAGAAGATATATTATCATTTCCAGGACTCCAGAGCTAAAGGGTAGCCATACCTGCCTAAAACTTCTGCACAATTCTGTACATCAGTTGTGGGTGCAGCTGTACAATTGTCTATTTTACATAATAAGCAGCATTATTGCGTTTTCTTCAATTCAAAAGATCTGTTTCTACAAGCACTCAACACCAAGCACTAAAGGGACAGGATCTCGGTGGTGTTCAAGAAGGAATACATACAGAAATGTACAAGTCAAAAATTATCCGAACTCTGGCTGTAGAATATTTTTTAATCAGCCTTCAGAAAAGACAAATACATTATTTTTCAACATAACATAATTGCTTTTTAATACAACTTGTCCATCTCTCAACAATTTTTGTATTTCCTCAGTAAAAAAAAATGTTTTAGGGTCCGTCCACAAGGCACCGTTTATTGGTCGGATTTTCAGATGGTTTAAAGATTTAAAAACTATCTGAAAACCAACAAGAAACCATCCCCAAAGACTTTAAAAGGAAATCCGTTCAGTTGTCTACACTGAATGGATTTTCAGGCAAACGACTTTTCAGCCGCTGGCGTTCCTAAAAACTCTGTTTTCGGGAGGAGGGTGTGTAAATTCAATAGTTATGGGGGATGGGCGAAATCACAAACAGCGGGCAGAACCGTCCCCCAAAACCTGAAAGACAATAAAAATTCTTCAACAGAATCTGTCTGGTATTTTACATATGCTGTGTGGACATATCCTTAAGCTGAGCTGCAGACCACAAATACAGTGCAGTCTTTACTATTCCATCATACATGAATCTTCCTCCTCTTAGGGCTTCTTTCAGGGTAGCAAGCAGGTGATTGCCTGATGGGTCAAAATAAGGAGAATACAGGGAGAATGCTTTAACATCGCAAAACAAAATTTTTGTAGAGTGTGAAAGGTATGGGCAGTGGTGTGTGGATGTGCACGATCATGTAACACCACAAAACTTTTGGATAGCAGTTCTCTTCTTCTTCATGGCAGGCATTTATTCAACCTTCCTTAACTTCTCTAACCATTCATATACTCTTCTACACAACAATAGCATTCTGTATTCTGTGAAGTCTTTCAGAAATTTTGGCACAAGGTGCATCCTCAGACAACAAAAATACGAATCAGTTCATGCTGCTCTCCCTTTGTACAAATCACAAGAGAGGCAGCCATCTTACTTGTACTGCAATCACAAATGAATTGATGTAACAAACTGCAACCTGCACAGCAGTGAGTAACCTAGTACAGGAAGCATTGAAAAGACCATGCAGCTAACAGAAATTGTCATACAACTAGAGAGCAGAATATTTTTGATACACCCTCATATACAGATGTAGCAAAGTCTAGTTTGACCATGATATCACGGCTTTCTGTGTTATCTGCTCTCATCTGTAAACAAAGGCCATTGAAAAGCATTGAGAAAGTAGAGATAACACTCTTTGCTGTGATATCACAGCACATTATATGTTTTTTTTAGTTCTGCTACTCTGTATATATATATATATATATATATATATATATATATATATATATATATATATATATATATATATATATATATAATATATATATTTATTTATTTATTTTTTTAACTAAGTAATAAATTGCATTCATAAGAAAAGCCCATATCAAACATGAATAAACTGGTATATCTGTTCTTGACACTTTTTCTACTTCAATTACTAATCCTTATTACTGTTACTTGTGATTTATTTTTCCTCATAGAAGATTGATTGGATCAGTTGTTGCAAATGGTTTCTCGTGCCACTCAATCCTTGACTTTAAATTCATCACAATAAATATGCACTGAATTTCCTTTGGCGTTCTATTTCTCGTCGAATTGTCTACATCTTTGTTCCCACCAGAATGGATTACTTATTGCAGCCTTAAAAAATTGTGGATGATACATTTATAAAAAAAAAAACTGGTAGCAATAAACCCCACAGAAATGAACAGGCTTTTAACTTTGTGTATAAGACCTTAATCATACCGTGATATGCTGTCAAAGTCGTGAGGTTATTGATCTTGTCCCATAACTGTCAAAACTGTAAAAAAAAATGTAGGTCATAAATTGGATTTCAACTGCTACTTAGCCATACATTAGGTCTCAATATATAGGCTGTACATTAAGAGAGAACTTGTCTTGATAGACGGAATTGCCACTTGCTGAAGGCAACTCAGACAAATTCCATAATTTTGACTGTGAGATCTTACAATTAGCTGTCAAAATAATGTGTCAAGGTCTGAAAAGAAAATCTATCAGCTGCATTAGCAGTTTAATTCAACTGCAGATCGAAAATTATGAGGATTTAACAATAACATTGACAAGAGCATCAATAGCAGCTAACACAAAAATCAAATAGGTGTTGAAATCAAATATTTAGTGACCCTGCCACAGCACGGCGTGTTCCTTTTAGATTTCAATACAGCTTTATTTTTTCTGTTCTTGTCTGTTTTATTATACACATATTTCTCTTATATATTGCTATGCCCCTGTTGAGACCACTTGGCTGTACTGTATGATTCAATGTCAAATTAGACAGAATTTCTATACTGACATATGAAAAAATATGGAAACATTTGGGAATTTGCACACATCTGATTTTCTCTTTTTTTCTGTAACCCTACAGATACACAGGAACTTTCAACTGACACGGAGACAAGGTAGGCAATGCTATGTACTATATATTACAAAAAATTATATGGTCTCCAGAAAATGATCCTCTAAAAGTGGCTTGAGAGTACACGTCAGCTTTGCAATTGAAATACAAAAAAAAGGGAGATATATCTTCTTTGCTACATTTCTAGATAATTTCTGCTTAAGAAAGAAAAAAAACCTTTTTGATTGTAACTTTTTATCCATAAAAGACAGTTTTGCAAAAATTGCTGTTCATAAAGCTTATAAACATTTCTAGGATTCAGGCTAGAAATGTATTTCTCATGAAGAAGATTTGTTTTTAAATAAGCTTGATGGGCAAGAATGTGCACTCTACTATTTCTTTTAGATTGTGGCCTATTACATTGGTAAAAAAAAGGCACAGAAGCAGAATTTTTATATTTTTAAATATCCATTTCTTCTTTATGATTTAATTAGCATAATTAAGTCTTTTAAACATAAAAATAAATTATAATCCACACCATTCTTACTGGCTGCTTGTCTTCTGTATTCTAGTTTTGGATGGACATTTTACCACTGTAACTGCTGATTGGTTGTAGCAATTATAGGTCAAATCAGCATTCGGAAGTGAACAACCAATCAGTGGCTGCAGCAGTCAAGTGCCATCAGGAATAAGAAAAAAGGAAACCAGAAGACCGGCAGCACGGCTCTGGAACAAATGTGAAGGAGAGGGGAGTTTATTTTTTTAAGTTCAGAGGTTCCAACTATGCTAATTAAATAATAAAAAAGAAATGGAAAACCCATTTAATACATGTACATTAGAACATTGTATGATTTCCTATTATATGCATGAAAACAAAAGCATTATAAAGTGGACAACCCTTTTAAGTTACATCACCTTTGAACCCGAGAGTGATCTAAGTTTTGTTCGCTAGAATCATGGGGTTTGAGGGTTGCAACAAAATGATAGTTGTTAATAATTGTCTATGTTATTGCTGTGTGAAACCACTGTGACTTTTACAATATAAATATATAAATGCTTTTACTTTGATTTGTTAAAGTATTGAAATTCTATACCACCCCATTTACTGATTGTTGTATACTGTTAATGAAATACACAAAGCATTGGACACTTGTCCTGTGGCACATATAGTAAAATACCCTAATCAGTCATCTAGTGGTTGAAGCATTTAGTGTGATAATTTATTAAAAATCTGCCTGTTAGGGTGAATGTATCATCTGAAATATGACCTTGTCAAAGGTCTACTTGCTAAACTCCAAGCTGAAGACGCTGGAGCTGCTATGCCGGAGAGGCATGAAAAACATATGCTACATATGGACTTTGCAGGACTGTTGGCCACATACTGCTAAACGTGATACACGCAAGTAACCCACTGTAATGGTTTTAAGTGGTTGTTCTTGATATTCAAAAAATTATAGAAGTTGTTACTATATTGTATCCACTGAAAGCTTATTTATGTTGAGGACCGGGGAGAGCAGGATACCCTGTGTCAGTGGAGCGTGGCGCAACGATATATGAATAAGAAACTACCAGGCTATTTAAAAGTCAAATGTTTCTCATATTTTAAATATGGTTACATCTACATCTTCTTTTAATTTCCCATATAACTATCTACAGTAAAGAAAATTCTCCAGTTCACACTAGCAATTTAGAGCTCAATGTGAGGACACTTTCTGTTTTGTAGAGATTACTTCTCAGTAGTTATCTCATTATCATCACCGGCAGGATCACAATGAATTGTAACACCTTTATTATAAATCTGGCTGTAGATAACACAGGATCACATTATTGACAACAGGTGATGGGTGACAGCTCTCATCCTTCTCTACACAGATCATGCAAAGCATGCTATTTAGACTCAAGTTTTCTATGTCCATGCAACTGCTGTAAAGATATAAACCTCTGAACTGGTTTTCACAGCTCAAGTAAAATGCAAAAGCTACAATCGGAAAATTACAAAAAAATACATGTTTCAGATTCTGGGTTTATTTAATAAAAATATAGATGTTACATTCCATATCCATGCTGAATATGGATATATCAGAGGGTTAGCTGATAACTTGATGCACGCAATATTTGTAACTAGAATAGCTGAGTTTATGAATATGGATAAGATATGCATGTAGCATATAAATATGATGTCATTATGCACGCGAATAAGGTATGATGTGCCCTTGACTGTCCATTTCATTGTAGGATATATTCTGTGTAAATTTACCTATTGCTGTTATCATTATGGAAATACATATAAAAGTGTGACTACCATGAAATCCATGTGTGAGATTTCATAAATGAAAAATAAACTGTCGAAGGAAATTCTAAATCTGTCCTGTTATCTTATAAATCACATCCCATGGACAAAAAAATACATAAATCTTCCAATATCAATTTGTTAAACCTTAAAGGGGTGTTCCTGTTTCAGTGATTAGTTTTAAACATGTCAGGGAAAAAGGTAAATAAAAACTATTACCAAATATATTGCTGTTCTGATTTGGATTCTCTTCAGAGTTAGAGCAGTTCTTACCTTCTTTTTCACACAGTTCTTTCTGCTTTTACAGGCTGTAGTAGTTATCTGAAAGATGGGAGTTTGTTTTCATCACCTATAAGCTTTAACCCTTTAGTGCTTTGTACCCTAGTGCACTATAGTTTACAAACCTCCAGAATTCACCTCACTGTAACAGGCTTAGCTAGGAATAGCAGAGATGATATGCCAGTCACTGTCACCAGTCACAAAGCATGATAGATGCATTCAAGAGCTACAAGTCCCTAAAAGGGATAAAGTGCAGAGAATTAGGGCAGAAACTGGTGAATTTAAGAAATTGTTGCATAAAATCCAGTAATTGTGTATTGTTCCTTGGAAAGTAGATTCTCTAAACAAGTTCAGTATGGTTTTAGGAAAAGTTGCCCCTTGACCTTATCAACATCCCTAAAAGACTGTGAGGAAGCATGTGTTGTGAAAGTTGGAGGCTCAGGAAGATATCCACCACAGGTCACACCAGTGAGACACTGAGCTTGAAACAATCTGTAGTTTTCCTCTTGCAAGAAGTGGAAGACTTCAGAAGGTGCTTTTGACATACAACAATCTGGTGTAATGTCTAAGACGTAGGTTGACATGTATGAAGATTGGCGCGTCGAGGTGGCCGTTTTCACGTTTTTTAGCATGAAAACTGTGCCTGATGTATGGCCGTGCCCGAAGTGCGCTCATAAATGCTGTGTAAAGTTCCCCGCGCCTCGCCTGTGTGTGAGGCGCATTGCGGAACGTAGGCGCATAAGTAATGTGCCTAACATATTAAATTTCTAGACAGGCTGGAAATCCGAGATAAATCATTAAGCATGTCAGTGAATAGAAATCTTGCTTGGAGGACCATAGGTCCCAGCAATACCTGTGCTGGCTCTTGCTGTATGTAATAAATAGAATAAAAGGTAAAAGCAGCAAAAATACATCACAAATTGTTGGTATTAAAAATGAAAAAAATTAACATCAGAAATTTCACTTCAGGGGCTTTTTTAAATTTTTAAAAATTTTTTTTCGTTTCTAAAAATTTTTGGTAAGACTTTTTTAAAAACGCTGATATTTCTTTCTTTGGAATTTTTATAAAATTTTTTCCATTTTTTTAAATTGATCCTTTTTTTAAATTTCCCATTGAAATTTTTTTTTAGACAACTTTGTTTTTTTATCTTTTTTTAATTAAATTTAAATTTTTTTGGCCAAATCATTTTTTTCTTGAAATTTGAAACCCTGTAGACCTGGGGGGACATTTTCCCCCAAATTACAAAAAATTTTCTAGCTCCAGGGTTTAGCCCCAAGCCTAAAAAAAGGAAAATTTAAAAGGATAAAAATTTCCAAAAACCCCAAAAAAAAAAATTTAAAAAACCAAAAAAAAGGGAAAAGGGAAAAAAGCAATAAAAAAAAGTCTGGGACTTTTGTATCCAAGTGTAAAGAATGTAACGGAAACTCACCAATTTTTCTTCTTTGTAAAGTTTTAATTAAAAACACTAGGGTTACAGGGAAAACAACCCCACCCCCTCAGCCTAGGGCCGTTTGCGGCCCTGACTAGCGCTTTCCAAGGCTGACGGGGGGGAAGCTAATCCATGCTTTTAAACCACCCCCCAAAAGTACCCTTCACCTGTTTGGACAAATTCCCAAATTGTGAAACATACACCCTAAAAACTTTAAAAAAAAACAAGAAATCTTTCCCGGGTTTTTTTAAAACCTAAGGTCCAATTTGCCTCTGTTTTCGGGTACCCCTTTTTTGTTTTCCTTGTAAGAGTCTCATAGGGGTTCTACAAAACTCCGCTTTGTTATACTTTTCAAAAACCTGCAAACGAATTATGGGGTTTATCGCCCCCTGTTTCATTCCCCATTTTGGGTTTTAAAAAAAAAGGGGGAAAAAAACTCCTTTCCCCCCCTTTTTTTTAACTAAATAGAGGGTTTTTTTATCCTTTTTTAAAAATTTGGTTGATGGCCCTTTTTCCGTTTATAAAGCGTTGCTTTGTGCCCCAAATAGCATATACACATATTTGGGTTTTGAAAATGTCAAAAAACCCTTAACTAGGGTGTCTTAGGGGACCAAAAAAAATTTTTTTTTATTTTTCACTATTTTTAGCTTTAAAAGTACAGTTCCCGCAGCAAGGGTTTCCTTTGGGGATACAATTTTAAAAAAACCAAATTACCCTTCCTTTTTTTCAAAAATTTTACTGTTTCCCAATTTGTCTGTAAAATTTTTACACCTCCTAAACATTTTAAAAGGGGGGATGTGCCCATTTATCTCCTAAATCACTGTCGCTATCAACTACCCAAATTTTTTCTGATCGATTTTTTTTCCCCAAATTTTGAAAAATTTTGTATTTAAAAATTTAAAAACAAATCATCTACTTTTCTTTTTTTTTCTTTTTTTGAAAAATCAATTTTTCCACCCTGATGTTTTGGGCTTTTGAAAAGCCTGAGTTTTAAAATTTTTCATCATTCCTCTCTGTCGCAATCTTTCCATTAATTAAAAATGTTTGTTCCCCCAAAATCCCCATATTCCGGTTTTACGCCCTCAATAAAAAAAAATTGCCCTTTTGGGAAAGAGTTTTTTAAACTTTGGGTTGGGTTTAAAAATTTTTTTCCCCAAATTTTTTTTTGTTTTGGGAATTTTTCGTTGCGATTGGTTTTTTATCCTTTTGTTTTAATACCAAACATCGTAATCTCAATTTAAAACATCGAAATACACTACACAAATCCCCCAAAGTTTGCTGTAAACCATTTTTCACCTCATTGTTGTTAATTATTTAATAAAGTCTTTTAATTCAATTTCGTTACCTGACCATAAAATTTCAACAATCTCATGAATTTGCCAGTGTTTAATATTTTTGCCATATGGGTTTTTTATGTTTAAATGAAATTGCTTTTCCCCCAATTTTGGCCAAAAAGATTTTTGGCCGGGGCCCGGGGCTCTCCCCCGGGCCCCCAGGGGGGGGCCGGGGTTACATTGAATTTTTACCATTGATTCCCAAAACCTGAATGCATTATTTTCCCAAAAAAAATTTTAAAAAATTCACATAGATATTCAATTTTGTGCCCACCCAATTAGATCTCCCAAAAATAAATTTCATTGTCTGTTTCCCAACCCTCATTTTTCCCAAATACGGGGGGTAAAAGACTACAACATCAATAGTTCCCAAGCCCTGCCCCCTTTATCCACCGGGAAAATTTTTCCCAAATTTGGGTTGCAACAATGTTTTTGTGCCCCGACCCAAAAAGAAGGACATTTTTCAAAAAAGGTCTTAAAAACCCAAAACAAAAACTCTGAAAGGGGTTTCAGTGTTTGGAACCCAATCAAACCTACTTGGGGGACCATTGTGTTGCAAATCTTTATGGACTTTGGGTAAAAAATCCCAATAGGGCGAAAACTTTTTTTTAAAACATTTCCAAAAATTTGTTGGGAGATAAACTTACATCAAAACTCCTTTGTCTAAAAATATCTTAAATTACCCTTAAAGTTCTCTTTTGGGGCCCTTTGTCAATTTCCCCGGATAGTATCCAAACATCGAGCTGTTTTTTGGGCCTCCTCTACATAATTTTGTTTATTCATAATTCCCAATATTTCCCCCCCTTGGGGTCAGCGGGCTTTAAAAATTTAATTTCATTATTGGATTTTAAATTTCCCCAATGTTTATCTCTCTTAACCCCAGTTAAAAATTCAAAACTGGGATAATATTAATGTTTTCCCATATCTCCCAATCCAGCATTTTGAAAGAGAGGAGAGTCGAGCCCGGTGACAAGGGGGGAAAAAAATCTGATTTAACCCCCTCCCCTTAAATCTTCTCCTTCTTTCCTCAGTAGGGCATCTTCTTCCAGTAAAAACAAAAAAATCCCTTCTATATGACATCTTGTATAGAATATTTTGTTTCCCATTGTGAAACCTAATTTTATTCACATTAGTAGGTTATTCCCCTGCACATTTAACACCCCGATCTACCGTTTTATTTTTTAAAAAATTTTTGGGAAATTAATTTTTTTCAAAGAATTTTCTTAAATCCCATTTGGGAAATTTGTGTTAAAACAAAAGAAGGTAATACAAAAATTTTTTAAACCCCCCGCTAAGGTGTTTTTTTCTACCCCTGTTAGTTTTCCCAAAACAAAATATTAATGACATTGGTTACTTCCTCCCTTTTTTGCTGGGGTTTTTGGGAAATTTGGGGGAGCAGGGGGCTCAACCATCCCAAAAAAAACCTGCTTTTCTTGGTAAACCGCCCCTTCTGTAAGGGTAACTTTTTTCTTTCGACCCCCCCGGGGGGGGACTTTTTTGTCCCTAAATAGTGGGGGGTGGAGTATTTGTTTTTCCCTTTTTATTTTTGGGTTTTTCTCTTTTTTTAAAGGAGGTGATAGTAGCTGTGATCCCTGTGATAAATTCCCCCTATGCATTTTGGGAGAGGGTTATTTGTTTCCCTATATTTTTCATGGTAAGGGGTTTTAGGGATTTGGTTTTTTTTATTGGGACAGAAAAGGTTTCCCTTTTTTGGGGCGACAGTTCTGTTTGATTGGTAGGGCGGGCAGCCCCTAGGGGTTTTTGTAGGGGGGAGTAGTTTTTGATTGTAAATATTTTTAAACCCGTCCCTTTTTTTATTTGTATTTTTGTTTTCCACCCTATACAGTTTGAAAAGTGAGCTAGGTTTTGGGCTTGGGGTATGGTGTTTTAATTTTAAAATTTTTTTCAATAAAAAATTTTATTTTAATTTTCTCTTTTTTCCCTTCCCGTATTTAAATTTTTGGGAAAATTTTGGAAACTCCACTTTTTGCCTCCTCTGATCAGGTTTGACCACAATTTAAAAGGTCGGGCCCGTCGGAGGGTAATGCGCCTTTTTTTTTTAACCCTTTTTCCGACCGGGATTCCTACATGTGGGTGATTTGAATCTGTTTGGGCCCGCCCCAGAAGTCCACAGCACGCCCCCCTTTTTATTTAGGCCATTCCCCAAAATGGGGGAAACTTGGCCTTTAAAATCGCAAATTTTTTTTCGTTTGGGCAGCGGGGGTCGGCCCCAGTGAGGGGGCAGTATACGCCTGAAATCTGGGGGGAAAGCCCGATCATACCCTGTCCCCCTTAACCCCGAAAATCCCCATGTAAGGGGTAACCTCCCCTTTTACCCCTAGAAAATGGAAGATTTTTTGGGAAAAAAATTGTCAGCTATTTTGGGTATTACCTGACCATCTTGAGGACTTGTGGTGCACGCACAGTCCTTTGGAAACCCCAACAAAAAGGGTATTTAAAAAAATAGGAATTTTTCTAAAAAAACCCTTTTTTTTGGGGAAAGTATTTTTCTTTTCCTTTGTTTTAAGAATGGGCCCAAAAATGGGGTTTTTTACTTCAAAAAGTTATTACCCAAAAAGGCCCCCCAAAACCCCCTTGAAGTACAGCTGCCCCAATTTTGTTTATACCTCTTCATTTCTGCAAATGTCCTGTGTGTGCACCCCTGGTGTAAAAACTGTTGGGTGGAAAAACTATGGTACAAATGATTTTTATTTTATAAAATTGAAAAAACGGGAGTCTATCTCTAAAAAAAACCCAAAAAATTTTTTTCAAATCAAAAAACAAATAGACAAAAAAGACAAACATGTATAAAAGGATACCAACAGAAAAAAAGGAGGGCAGGAGGCAAAAAAGAAAAAAAGAAAAAAAAAAAACTTTCAGAAAAGGAGTGCCTTTTTTTAATAAAAACCCGATGTATACAGGTTAAAAGGGGGATATTGAATAAAAAGGGGTTATTAAATTTTTAGGGTTTTAATAACGGTAAAGACCCAAAAGTCTGTTCAAAATCATAACCCACCCAAAAAATCAAACCCTTAAATAAATTGGGGATTCCAAAAATATGCAAGGGGAAAAGGCTTTAAAAAAACCCTTACCATGATAAGGCAAACCTAAATTAAGTAAGGTTCAAAAGGGCCATATTGAGCCCAAAAAAAGTTTTTAATGGTATTTACCCAAAATTTTAAACAAAAAGGATTAGGGATATAAAAAGCCGCCCCCGGGGCACCGTCTATATCAAAATATATATATTGTATATTTGATTTGTTTTTTTAAATTTTACAAGAGGGGATACCCGCCCCCTTTGGGGAGTTCGAAGTAATTATATTAGGGTTCACTTTCTTTAAATAGCTCCAAACATTTAAAAAATTTAGTTTTTACTTCCTTTGGGCAGGGTGTTTTTTTGATCTTTGGGAAATTTTGCACGTGATTGTTTTATATCTTTTATTTACTCTCTTTGGCTCAAACATGTAAAGTTTAAACTTCGACAATTTTGTAAATATTAAAAAACAAAAATCTTTTTTATAAGAAAAAGGGGGAAAAACTGTCCGTTTAAGCTATAGAACCCGTTAAAAATATTTTATATGGTTTTTATAAAATATCCTATACCCTTTGCTTCCCCAAAAAAATTTCCAAAAAACACATTGATTTACTGTAATATCTTGTGAAATTTTTAATTTAAAGCATAAATATCCCACTTGGGAACATATAAACGGGGGGTTGGGGGGGGCTGATATCAGCCCCTTTAAACAAACACCCCGAGAAAACCCTAAACATTTTTTTTATGTAACCAATATTATATCTTTTGAACATAAATTGGGAAAGTTAAATGGGTTTGGGTTTTGAGGTCTTTAGAGAATCAAATTTTTTAGGGGACAAACCAGCTTTTTTTAAAACCCGAAGTAAATTTGGTCTTAAAGGGTAAGTCAAAAAATTTTCAAAAACCGCCCGGCATTTTCAAATTGCTGGACCACGCCGCACCACTTTTTTTTGTGTGGTTTTTGCACAAAAAACATGTCGGAATTTGGAATCCCAGCAAAACCCCGACATTGGGGGCTGGGGAAAACCAAGGTTTAGTCCGGGGAAATTACAAAAATGTTCTATATTTCCCAGACGGGTTTTTTGGGTTTGGAAAAACTTCAAGTAAAAAAAAACTGTGTGTGTAGCCTTTCCCGACGGATTTAAATATTGAGTGGTAAAAAATAAAAAAATACGTATCCCATCCAGACGGACATTTTCAATAAAAATTAACTTTTATTCAAAAATTATTTTTTAAAACAAATTTCCCAAAAATTACGGACTGCTCTCAAAAAGGGACCGAAAAAGGGAATACAGTTTTTATATCTAAAACATATAGGGAAAAGAGGCTGGGAAAAATTCCAAGGGAAAGGTTTTTAAAACCCCGGAAACCCACCACAGGCTTTTCAAATCCCTAGCCTAAAATTTAGCAAATAAACCCTCCCGTTGGGGGGAAACCCGTCAGGAAACCCACCCCTACAAAAATACCCCATAATTTTCCCTGGGGTTTCCCACCCTTATACAATTGAAATAAACATCTTACTTCAAAAAAAAGGGCCCCCAAAATGTTTTGGTGCCCACCCCCACCCCTTTAGGGAAAAGATTGGTAAACTGGGAAAAAAGGGAAACAAGGGCAACCAAATAACAAATAATCAATAAATTTTAAAATTCCCCCAAAAAAAAATGTGTATTTTTCCCAAAAAAAATACCTCCTACAACGCTCAAATTGCCCAAAACCCAAAAAAAAGGGTTTCCAGCAAAAAGATTTTGTTGTTCACAAAGGTTACAAGAAAAATAGAGCATATGGCTCCCCAGGTCCGGGTACAGCTTTTGGTGGCCCTTTTTAAAACTTTTATTCATGGGTTTAATTTATACAATTGTGTAAAAACGCCCGCCTAAACAGGGTTTCTAGTATCCCCCCTGTTACGGGGGTGGGCAGGTCCCTCCCCGGGTGAGGGTTTAACCCCACGCTGTGCATAACTATGTATTAGAGGGGAAGGGGACGGGGCGCAATCAGCAAACCCGGGGTTGAGATGCACACAGAAGTAACTGAGGGAGCAAGACGCTCCCCAAAGGAAGTGACGTAACGGAGCGGGCCCCAGGACATTTTCCCAAAATTTAAAAATAAGTCCTCAAAATTTTAAAAACACCCCCACCTAAACCGCCCTTTACGGGGTTTCCAAAGGACAAGGGGTGCCCCACCCTTGAGATATAACTATATAAAACTGAAAGTTTTAAGCCCCCGTTAATGGCAAAAGAAACCAAAAAATCTTTAAAAAACAATGGTGAATTTTAGACACTGAGACATTTGATGTTTAAAACAAAAAGTTTTTAGCGATAAACAATCGTAAAAATAATCGCAAAAAAATAATAAAAAGGGTTTGTATAAATGATGTTTATCAAGTAACTAAAAAAATAGCCCAAGTAAAATTTGGGCCCTTTTGAAAATCCATTCAGGAGGTCTCCCACCAGAACAAAGTAAGGTTACCATGTTTCAAAAGGCCCTTTCAGGGGAAAACCCGCAAAAAATTTAAGTTTTTTTTTTGGTTTTTTTCCCATTTGGGGGAAAGGGTCTTTTAGTTTTAAATCCAGAAGGAAATTTTTTACAAAAACAAAGCCTTTTCCAAATTTCCTTTCCTTTGGAAATTGGTTTTAAAACCCTGTATTCCCCCCGAATTTTTAAAATGTTTATAGTTGGCCCCATGTATCACCGAATTTTGTTTCCCCCAATGGGGGGTATCCTTTGTGGCGTTTTTAACGCCAGGATGTTTCCCCCAAAAAGTCCCGGGGAAATTCTCCCAGTGGTTTTTAAACCCCCATATTTTTTCCAATTCGCAATAGCAAGATAGACAATCCCGCTGTCCCCAGTTAATAAATGTAGTATAAAAAACCGCTGTCCTTTTTGGGTTGGTGATAAAAAGGGACTTTCCTACTCAATGAACTTACACCCAAATTTACCCCACAAATCTAAAAAAATAAAAGTGGTTGTCTGTCAACCCCGGGTTTTATCTTGGGCTGGAGGGGGGTTGTTTTAGTGACTTTTAAACTAGTTTATCTCATAGCCCTTCGCCCTTTTTCCCTAAAAGTAACCAGGGGGCGGGGTTCCCCCCTTTTTCTTTTATGTCTGGATCAATCCCCAAAAAAATCTTCCCAATATTTAGTAAGGATGTCTCTGATTTTCGTTTGGAGGTCTAATCAAAGGTACCAATCCCCCTTTTTTTAGAATCTTTTTTCGGGTTTTTTGTTTTGGGGGGCTTTTTAAAAGGGACCAAAATTTTTTGATCTTTTCGTATTAACGCATAACAGTACCCCCCTTCATGATGACATCTTCTGGGTTTTTCCTTTTCCCTCTCTGAAACGTTTTTTTAAGTCAGGGGCCTTTTTTTTTTAAATTCCTCTGTACCCCGAAAAAATTTTCCTGCGTAAACGCAAAAAAATTTACCATTTTTACCCCCTTTTTTTAAGGGTTTACAGGGTGACTGCTACCCCCCAATGGAGAAGTGAGTTAGATGATGTGGGTTTTTAAAAAAATTGAGGTTGAGATACATCCATTAGTGTTTTTTTAGTTTTCTTGACATCAAGAAACGTCAAAGAATTAGCCTTTTTTTGCGAAAATTTCCCCAAACCCCCCAAGAATTACATTTGAGATTTTCCCATAAAATGACACAAAAATCTGTTTTCAAACCCTTTCCATACATGAAGATATCGTCTATATATGGGTCCAGAGGCACCACTTTGAATTTTTTTTCCCAAAGGGGGGACATGGTTCTTTCAAAAAACATACTGGCTCCCCCACCACCCGGAGGTACGGTTCGCATACGAGGGGGCGCTTGGGCTCCCCATCGGGGTTTTCCCTCACCTGGTGGAAAAACCCATTTTCTTTAAAATAAAAATAATTTCTAGAAAGAAAAAACCCTTTAAACAGATTTAGTAAAAAGTCTTTATGTAGAGAAAAACTGTTTTCCTCTACTTTGAAAAAAAATAGCCCCACTGCCCCCGCTACCCAGCTTCAGGGGGAAAATATTTGGAAAAATAATGCCCCCCAAAACTAAAATGGTAGTCCAGCTATCGGGGAGAATTTGTCCCCCATCAATTTTTGGCTAAGAGGTTGGGGGTATCTTTAGTGAAAGACGAAGGGACTCCACGAAGGGTGCCAGTATGTGGTTTCAAGGTAGATCCCCCCATTTTTTGGGAAAAGGCAAATTTCGAAAACCTGACACGTTTTGGTCGCCCCTTCGGGGGGTTTTAGTCCCTGGTATTTTTGGGGAAAAAACTTTTAAAATGTAGGAAATTTTTGGGGATTTAGGGGAATAGAAATTCAAATTTGAACTGGATATTTATTTGTTTTCCCGCATCATTTAAATTTGAGAAAGAAATTCCCCTTTTTAAAATTTTTCAGTCGGTTTAAATTGCAAATTTTTTTGATAGCATGATGTACCCCCCCAATAGTCTTTTTCCCAAATTTTCCCCAGATATTTTCCTTTGGCCCAAAAGCACAATGTTCCCCCCCTTTGTTTAGGCTTTTTTATAAAAATTATGGTCCCGTTCCAACTTAAACTGCCCCATTTTTCATGTCTTGTGTAATTTACACTGAATTTTTCCATTTAGCATCTCCAATTCCCCTTTGGGCACTTGTGAAAAAAAAAATATCCACACCGAAATGTTCCCCAAGGGCCCGGATCTTTGTGCTCTTGGGTTTTTTTAAATTTGGTAAAAGGAAATTTCCTGTGTTCACTTTTGTATCCGATATATCATTAAAAGGGGTTAACGCCTTCCAATAAATCCTCCCCCAAACCCCAATTCAGCACATTTTTCTCCTATTTTTTTAGGCAGGGGATATTTGTGGGCCCTTTCAAATTTTTGTCCCAAAAAGGTTTAAAGTCCTTTACCCACCTAAATACATCAAACTTTGTGGTTTGGGGAAAAAAGGACAAAAACCCAATTTTTAAAATGTTCATTTTTACTTGGAGATAGGGGATGAGAAATAGGTTGATAATCAAAATTTTGGGAAACCCCAAACCTATCCCCGGTTTTTTTATTGTGGGGGGTACGATCTCTCAAAATTTTAGGGGGGATCCCCTTTTAAAAAAAAAGGGTTTATTTAAACCTCTTTTTCGTCTCCTTTTCCCTTTCCTCCTCCTTTTTTTCCCTCTGACCCTTTTGGGTTCGGGCTCTGTCGTTTATTTTTTTCCCTTCAAATCAGATAATTCGGTATCAGGTAGAGGGGGAAAAAAATATTTTTTTTTTGCACCCGATTGGGGCGGGCGATTTTAAAAAAATTAGTTAATTGAGAACCCATGAGTTTTTTTATGATATAAAGGCACACCAAAAGCCCGTTATCCGGATGAAAGGGGGGACCCAAATGCTCAGTCTTTTAATCATTTGTGAACAAACCCAAACTAAATTTCTGGTAAGCCCTTTTTGGTCCCGTGCTATTTGAGCATTTATGGGTTAAAATTTTTTTGTGAATACCATTGTTTTTTGGGGTTTTAAAAATTGATTATTGGTTTTTTTGGTTGTCTTGCTTCCTTTTTTTGCCTTTCCCAAACTTTTCCCCTGAAGTGGTTTCCCGGGGAGGCACCGAAACATGTTGGGGGCTTTTTGCTTTAAAATAAGATGGGTTTATTTCAAATTTTATAATGCTGGGAAAAAACTAGGGCATTATATGGCGTATTTTTTTAGGGGTTTAATGTTTCCCGACGGGGGCGGCCCCCTTTTCCTTATCAAGGGCATTTATTTCCCCCCAATTAAGGCTAAGGGATTTGTTCCGGGGCCGTGGTAAGGCTTTTCAGGGTTAGACTTCCCCTTTGGAAAATTTTTCCCAGCCCCCCTACCCCATATTTTGTAAAAAATAATTTCCCCCTGTATTTGCCCCCCCCCCACATTCATTGGTTTCTTTTTAGCAGTCCCCCTTATATATTAGGAAATATTAGGGTTTTTTAAAAAAATTTGGTTTTGAAAAAAAAAAGTTAATTTGGGATTGTAAAAAGTGCCCCTCTAGGGATAAAAATACATAATTTCTTTAAAAACTTTTGTGTCGTTTTTCTTACTCAAACAAAAGGGGGCCCCCCCTTCCAAATTTTTCCTGATCCCCAAAGGCCCCCTTTTGGTTTTTGCCACATGTGCTAGTAATTTTTTGGGGAAGCCCGGATGTCCCCCCTGAGGGAAGGCTCCCTAATTAAAAAATTCCTTTTTGGGTGAGGGTCTATGCATCCTGTTTTTTATGGTGATTACAACAAAAAGTAAAAATATATTTTTTTTTATATATATAATATTAATATATATTATATATAAAATATATAAAATTTTATATTTTAAAAACATTAAAAACGTTGAAAGAAAACAAATATTACCCAAAACCCCAAAATTTTTCCCCACTTTGAGCAAAATATGTGGGGAAACAGATCCAATGTTTTTTTAAGGTTTTTTTTTTGGGGGGGGTTTTTCAAAAGGAAAAAAGGATTTTTCTAACATATTTTTTAAGGGTCAAAAAAACTCCCAAAAATATTAAATTTCTTTTTACCCTGTAGAGAAGATATTTTAAAATTCCCCTTAAGGTTTCCCCGGGCGAGATTTCAACAAATTTTTCTTCTTTTGGGTTTTCTGCCAAACATTATCCTTTGAAAAAAGCAAATTAAACATTTTATTCATACATATTTTTTAAATTTAAAATTAGGGAATACACCTTTCCAAAAAATCAACTGTAATATCCTGTCAGCCCCTCCACCCCTTTTGGGCCTTTTGAAAACCAAATTTTCTGGGTTTTAAAAATGAAAAGGTATCCCCCCCAAACCCTGGTTCCTTCACTTTGGGTTTTTCTTAAAACCCAATTTTATCACTCAATTTTTGGGTTAAAAGGGGCTGGGTTTTATCTGCAAATTTCCCCCGCTTGGGGGGCAATGATTTAAGGAAACAGGTGGGGGCCTAAAAATTTTGGCACATCCCACCTTTTCCCCTGGGTAAGTATAAGTCTAAAAACTATCGTATATTGATTATTTTTCTAGGATGACCCGGGTTTTAGTGAGCACTTGGTTAAATTTCTGGGAGGGCCCAAATGTCCCAGATCATGTCATGGGGAAGTAATTTTGTGGGCCTTAAATAACTTAAACCCAAAATTTTGCATTAACCCTTAAAAATATAGAAATAAAGTACTTCCAAATTTTATTCCTATTCCATGGGTTTAAAAAAATTTAGGGTTTTTTTTCCCCTTTCTCCTTGGTTTGTTATCTGCTGCCCTTTTTAAAATAATTTGGGGATTTTTCTGGGTTTTTCTTTTTTTATGTTACATCTTTTTTACGGGGGCTAAGAAGGTAGGAAAGGGGACACCTGGCTATAAATGCCAAAGTTCCTTTTCTAAAATCCAAAAAAGGGGAAAACAAATTTTTAATGGGAAAGGGGATTTCCACAGAATAATACATGTCTTTTTTGATAAGTCTTTCAGATGTTGGGGAACCCATGGTTTAACAGAAATTTATTGCTATCAAAAGTACAAAGGGAAGCAGGGTTTTTTTTATTTAAAAAAAAACCCCCCACCCCTTTTCATTTCCTTTTTTCCCCTTTTTAAATATCCCAACCCCAAATCCCCAACCGTAAATTCCAAAACCAAAAAAAAAACTAAAAATTTTCTTTGAGGTGCTTGAAAAATTGCTTTAAAAAGTCCCATTTAAAATGCAACCCTTTTTTAAATTTCAAAGGAAGTAAAAAATTTTTCCCCTTCCCAAATTTTTACAAAAGGTTAAAATTAAAAAAATTTAAAAAAAAATAAAAAAAAATTAAAAATTTAAATGGGTTCGTAAAATTTTAAAAAAATGGAAAAAAATTTCCAAAATTGAAAATTTTAAAAATTAAAAATATTTTTTTTAACTAAAAACTTTGGGAATGGGGGTTAAAATAAAAATTAATTTTGAAAAAAAAAATTCAAAATTGGGAAAAACCCCCTTTTTGGGGGAAAAAAACATGAAATAGGTTTAAAAAAAACCTTGGGAAAAAAAAGTTTGAAAAAAACCAAAAATAAAACAATTATTTTGAATTATTTTAGAAAAATGAAAAAAGTAAGTATGGGTTTGGTTTTGGGACGCAAACCCAAGCAATGTGTTTAATTCCGAAAATGGATTTAACATTGGGGGAAAACCACTTTGGGTTAACCCCTTAAACCCTTTTTTGAGGATGGACACAAAATTTACCTTTTTTTTTCCAAAATTAACCCCACAACAAAACAAAAGAGTCCCGGATGTAAAGGTAAAAGGGAAATTTGGGGGAAAATTACCACTGGGAAAAGTGGTAAGGGGCCCAAATTTTGGGACTTTTAGGGAAAAAGGGAAAGTTTTTTTGGGTTTTGGGTTTTCAACTGGGAGTGAAATAAAAATTCCCGTAATTTTCATTTATAGGTCTTAAAACAGGCACAAACTGGAAGTTAAAAGTGAGGGGTTTAAACTTTTTGGGGGCCCCCCTTCTTTACCGGGTACAATGGGGGTTTCAAAGGGGGAAGGGGGTTTATCCCTTTAGAAACTTTCCCGCTTCTTTGCAGCTCTACAAATTTTCGACCAAAAGGCTGGGTTCATTGTTTGGTCAAAGGGGGGGAACTGTGCTATGGGGTGGGGTTAAAGGGGACCCCCTGGGTTTTTTTTGGCACTTTTAAGGGGTCACCTTTAATCTTTCCTATTGGGCTGTTTTACTTGTTGGCCCGAATTTGTCAAAGGGAACATACTGCAAATGGGAAATAAAACTGAATATTGGGGAGTTCTTGAACCCGTTTCGCACAAAATTAGATACACAAAAAGGCATTTATTCTTAAAAAAAATTCTGGTCCTCTGTTTTACCCGGGGGTTTAAAGTGTTTTTCCATAAGGGCTTGAAAAAGTTATTTGAAACTTGGAAAAAACCTGAAGAAAAAAAACCAATTTTTTTTTTTCCCAAAAATTTAAAAGGGGGGGGGGGCACTTTTACTAAAGAACCGTTGTGAAATATCTTAAATTTAAGGGTGGAACCCTCCCCAAAAACTCTGGTGTATTTTAAACTTGGGTTTTGGGATAGTCAGGGGAGTGTCCCATGGCATTTCCATCTTTCACCCGTGGCAAGGTTTTTTTTAATAAAACATCAGTTATCTCAAAGGGGAAAAAAATCATTTATGGCATTTACTGAAATTTAAGGGTGCCAAAAACCCGAAGCTTAAAGGGGAAAAATCTAATGTTCTACCTTCACCCCCGGTTTCCTTTCCAAACCCTAGGTGCTGGGCCCCCAAAAAAAGAAGAGACTTTTTCTACATGCCTTTGGGACAAAGGGACAGGGCCCTTTCTTAATTTTCCCATTTGGTTCAAAGTATTTTTTCCCCCTTTTTAAAGGGGGTTAAAGGGCACCCCGGAAAAGGGGGGGGGGGGGATAACGACATGTCTCCATAAATGCCCCGGCCTCACGCATCTGAAAACAAAAGAAAACTTTTCCTCCTTTTGTCCTTTTTTTGGCCCCCCTTCTCTCTGATTTTTATAACAAATGTTCCCTTAGGCTTTTTTGGCCCGATCCTTTTTTTATAATCTTTTGCGAAATTGGGAAAAAAATTTTTTTGGGTCTATACCAAGTCATTCTGGTTCAGCCCCTGGTTAACCCCCCTCCATTAAAAGATCCCTTTGTGTTTAAACTAAGAAAAAACTTTTTTCCCAGTATCCCAACATCCAAACTTCAACTCTTGGGGAGGGACCCCCATGTCTGTCCCTCTACTGTAGGGCCCAGGGGAAAAAACCCTTTTCAACTGCCTTCTCCCCTTCTCTGGGCTTACATCTGATAAATTTTTCTTTATGGGTTCCCGCCAGCTTTTCCCGTGCCCAAATTTCCTAATTTAAACTGGCAAATTTTTTCCTTTTTCCTGGGTGACCCTGTGTGCAACCAAACCCTACTTTCCCCTTTACATTCTTGAGGGGTTTATGGGGTTCAAAAAACTTTTTTCAAGAATGTTTACTAGTAGAAAACATCTGTTTTGGGGAAGGGGGCCCCAAGAATTTCCCTCCAAAGTACTTTTTTTAGGTTTGCCGGATCTGAGCTAAAAGCCTTTTGGGATTTTTATGTAGGGGGGGGGGGTGTCTCTGGGGCAGGAAACTGTTTAATCAAAAGCAACTGGGCTCCTGGAAAAATTTCCCTTTGGTTTTTTACTCGGTACCTTAACAAGTCTGTTGGGACCTTTTAGGTTTAAAGGGGGTTTACCCTTTTAGGGACAAATATTGGTTTCCCTACCCCATTTTCCCCCCCTTTTTGGAGGCAAAAGGCAAAATCCCGGGTGTTGAGGAAAACCTGAAATGGTATACTGGTACTTATTGGGCTCCCTTTCCCATATCTTTGGGTTGTAAGTGGTGTGGATAACCCCCACTAAGTTTTGTTTCATGGGTCACAAGGGGAGTATTAAAAACCCCTGAAATGTTTGCAGGAAACAATTAGGGTTCCCCCCTGAAAAACCAGTTACTTTGGGGGCGAGGTTTAAATTTTAGGGTATTTTGGCCAATTTTGGGTTTTGGTCGGGGTGCCCCAAAAACTTAAACAAGTCCCCCCTTCCCTTTTGGGGATTTTTAGTTGTGGCAATTCTAGGGACCAAAATCCCTCCAACCGGGGTTTTATTTTTTTAAAAGGGGGTGGCATTTTTAAATTTGGGGGATTTATCAATTTTTTTAAATTTTCCCCCTCCTTAAACTCAAAAATCATTATCATTGTAAAAAATTTTTTTACCGTTAAACTCTTTCCCATAGTTGGGTCTCTCTACATCCTCCTTGCCATACTTTTTCCTTTGGGGCCCCAATCTCCCATTTTTTCTTTCTTCTTCAAAAACAAATCATTAAAACAAACCAAACCCTCCTCTAAAAGATTTTTTAACGGGAAAAATTCTTCCATAAACACATTTTCCAAAAAACCCCTTTCTTTCTTTCAAAAAAATTTTCCGGCTATTCTTTACTGCCTTTTTTTCCCGGGTTTTTTGAGGTTTTTAAAAATCAATCGCCGAAAAAAAGACTTGGGAGTGTATTTCAGAGTAAAATCTAATTTATACCTCCTTTAAGGGGAGTCTCTTTTTCATATTAAAACCACCCGTTTCAGGATGTGCTCCCAACAACATTATCCCACCAAAGAGGATTTTTTTGCTGGTTTATATTTTCTTTTTACTTGGGGGGCCCTCATCAAGCAGAGGGGAACCTCAAACGGTTTTCATCAAACAAAGCATAACCCCCCTTTTCAGGGCACCCCCTCTATTTTTGATAAGTTAAATTTTTCAATTTTTCCCAATCCAATTACATTAATTCATGTTTACTTTCCAAAAAGCACAACCCTTTAAAAAATACCCGTATTTTAAACCCCGAAAACAAAAAATCAAAATTTTTTTTGAAATTTTAAACAAGGGTTTTTAAAAGGTTCCCGATGTCTAAAAATTGATTTTGGGGAAAAAACAGCCGGACAAAAAGAAGCCAATAATTTAAAAAGGCAGAATTGTAAAATAAAAAGAAAATATAAAAAATATTGCTTACCTTTTTGATTTGATTTTCTTTTATCTTTTTTTATTCTTTTGGAATTTTTAAAAAAGTATTTTTAATTCCCTTTTGGTCCGGGTGCCCAAAAAACGATTTTTCTGGCCCCACGTTTGGGGCCCCCAGATGTTGTAGCTGCCAAAATGGCGGTTTTGGATGTTGATGGGGTTTTAAATTAAAAAACAAATGGAGGTTAAAAAAAAGTTTTAAAAAAGTTTTTCCAAAAGCAAGCATTTTGGGGGAAAACACATGGGTTTTTACAGGCTGCTGACTAGTTACTGGGGTGACTTTTCCCAAAGCGGGGAATGGAAAATTTCATTTTGAAATTTTTTTTACCTCCCCTGATTTTTTTAAATTTTAAAAACTGATCACATTTAAACGCCGTTTTGGCGGAACTACAAAATAGTGTTGTTTTCCCCGTCAGTCATACTCCGTAGGGGGGTTTGGGGGGGCAACTTTCAAACCCATAAATCATAGTGGGTTTTCACAAAATCAGTGTATAACTCCAGGTAGTTGGGGGGGCCCCCATTTTTCCCCGCCTAGTTTTATTTGTGTTGTCAAAAAAGGTCAAGGACATACTCTTTTAAAAGGGAGTGGGAAAACCCCCTCCTTCAGCCCTAGTCATTTGGTTGTTTTTTCACAGTCAGTGGGATACCTTTGGGAGGTAGTTTGGGGGGGGCCCCCTTCTTCAAAACCCCAAAAAAGGGCAAAAGGGGGTTTGTTTACAAGTCAAAATGGGCCTTTTTGTTTTGTTTTGGTAAATGGGAGGGCCCCCATCTTTTAGCCCAAAAAGGGCCAAAATTTTTGTCACAGTCAGTGAAAAAACTCTGTAGGTAGTGGGAGGCCCCATCTTTCAACCCCTTTGTCATAGTGTTTGTCACAGTGCCGGGGACCCTTTACAGGTGGATATATAACAAAACAGTGGGTGGGCAGCCGGGGCCCGGAATAAACCGGGGCCATTAAAACCCAAAAGTTAAGCGGAAAAAAAATTTCACTTTAAAAGGGGCCAACGCTTTAGGGGAAAAAAGGGGGTGCAAAAAATTTTTTTGGAAAATGCTTTAAAATAACCACAACACATATAGGTACAAAAATAAAAAGGTTTTTTAAAACCCTTTCCGGGGGAACAAAGGGGGCGATGCAGCACAGAAAAGCGTTGTATTTTTAACCCTTTATTTTTTTACCTATAAAGTTTTGGGGTTATGGAAAAACACTCCAAAAAATTTTTGGGGGGCTTTTTCCGGAAAGGGGTCCCCTTCAGTGAAAAATTTTTTTCGGTTATTTAATGGGGGGGGAAGGGGGGGGGTTTGTGGTTGGAAACCAGGGGGCCGTTGGGGCTTTCAAACCATGTTAAACAACGAGGAGTCCCCGGTGCAAAATGATGGGCGTTTTCCGGGGAGTGCCATTTATCCCTTTAAAGCTTATATTTACTTATCCGGCCCTTTCTTTGTATCACAAATGTGGTGGTTTAAAAATGAATAAAGGGTACCCTTTTTTAAAACACAAACTTTATTTGTTACAATCCGTCCAACAATATATTTATCAAAAACTGGGGCATAAAAAATAGGGGGTCCTGGGTTTTCAGAAAATTCTTACCCCCCCGTGAAGGGGGGACTGTTTTTTTTGGTTGTCCCCGTTTCAAATTTTTTCCCCCCTCGCCTTCCCCCGGGGGCCAAAAACCTTTTTATTTTTACAACCCTTTAAAAAAAACCTTATTTTGGGGGGCAAGATGGGCTTTTTTGAAAGGTGTCATTCAAAAGAACCATAGAAATTTTGGGAAAAACCGGGAAAAACATATTTAAATTTCCCCGATAGAGGAATGGTTAAAGCAGGGGAAATTTATTCCATGCAAAGAAAAGGAAAGGGGCTGATTTTTACAAAAGTGAAGATCAAAAATTTTCTTTAAAGGAAACCAAACCCCCCTTTTTTTCACGGACCCCCTTTTAAGAACCCCCCAGTTTGTATCCCCACATCTTTCTTTTGCTAGGGCCTTTCACTCCCTTTTTGATCTGATTGGACGGGGCTTAGCTGGGGGGTTTGTTTCCCCCAATTTAGAGGGGCCCCCGGGGGGGGGTGAGGGAGAATCTGTTGGGCCCAGCAGTACTGTCCTTTGGGCATGGCGCAAAGGGAAAGGGATTAAACCCTGTATTTCCTTTTTTCCCCCCTCATTCCCTTCCCATCCCCCCTTGTTTTGTCTGTAGGGTTTTGGGGTGCTTATTTTTGTAAAGTGGTTTTTTTGTTATATAAACTTTGACATCTACTGTACCCAGTTTTGGGAAGGGGGTTTTTTTGGGGGGGTTTTAAAAAACACCTTTACCCCCAATACGTTGGATCACGACAAGATGTTAAAAGTAACTTTTTAGGGTTTAAAATTTTTTCCAAAATTGATCACATGTCTTGGGGTAAGTATACACTTATGATACTGGGGAATTAAATTTGGGGCGAAATCCGCACATATGTTACTTTTTCTTTATGGTTTCTATTTTAATACTTCAATTTCTTTAAAAAAAATTTTGCTTTTGAATTTGAAAAAAAAACATATAAAAAGTGGTGCAAAAATGTGAAAAAAAAAAACATATTTTTCGCCGTGTTTAAAGGGGATTTTTTTTTTAAAAACGGAGTTTCCCCTCTCGGTTAATTTTGTGTGTTCTCTGTATTCTACAGGTTGATATGAATCTGGCAAAACCAAACATGTAGGGGGTTTGTGATGTTTTGATACCGTTAAAAAAAATCCAAGCATTTAAAATTCTTCTAATTTTCACTCTAGCGCCATTTTCTGCGACCAATAACTTTTTTGTCCTTCTACCTATAGACCTGAGGGAGGCGCCATTGTTTTTGGACTGAAGGGCACTTTTTATTGGTACCAGATTGGAATACAGGCGACTTCCTTGATCAATTCTATTCCAATTGTTTTGGGACGTGAAACGTCTTCAAATGACTTCTCCGGTGTCAGCGCACAGGGTAAACTATGTAATATTTTGATAGATCTGACTTTTTCGGATGCAGCGACACCAAATATGGAGAACTTTATTATTATATTTTTTACTTGTAAAATGGTGAAAGGGGGGAGATTGGAACTTTTGAGATTTTTTTTTTTTACACTTTAAAACTTTTTTTTTACAACGAGTCTCCCTCGTTCACCACTAGGGGGCGCAATAATTTCTACACCCTAATATATTGTATGGACAATGGATTAGGTTGTACAAAGATGGCGGCTTCACTACTTCTTGCCTGGGGCAGGAAGTAGAGAGTCAAAAAACATAGCGGCGATGGAAGTCTTCACAAGGCTTCCAGCTGCCATGTTAAGCGATTGGGAGGCCACGATTTCACCGCGGGGACCTTGGTCGTAGTCAGTAACAGTGTGCGGCAGCATTTCTCATTCATGTAGACGCCGCGGCAATGTTTGCTGCAGCATCTAAAGGGTTAAACGTTGCAGGAAAGGTGTGCAGCGCTGTAAACCACCAGGTGTTTGCTGCAATTAGCAGCTGACAACCGCAGGCTATGTAGTGGAATTTCACGTGAACCCACTACAAGCCCCATTCCCGGCACTAGGACATACTCATACGTCCAATATCAGTGAGGGGATAATATTCAGAATTTATTTGACAAAGTGCAAATATGTTACTTTTCAAATTTGGGGTGAAAACAGAGGTGTATCTTATAGTCTTAATGTACAGAGTGTGGCCGCATTCAGTACAGCCGCTGGCCGCACTCAGTACAGCCACCGTCTAGTATGCGGGATGGTCCTCGGCTCCATCCTGCACACCGTCCTCTGTACCGTTCCCCTCCACTTCCTAAGTAATTGCAGGGTGGATCAGTTGTCATGGCAGCAGGAAGCCTCATGCAGGCTTCCACAGCTGCCATGTATATACACCTATTATTATGGAAAATAGGGAAAAAAATTTGAAGCAAAAAAGTACGGGCTGAAGTGTAGGTTTTATTGGCACTTTTTATTCCAATCTTTTTTTTTTTTGACAAACTCATTTTTATTGCTTTTCACATATTAAAGTTTACAAATCATATAACTGTTAATACAAATTCTGTGCATACTTTGTATATCACTAAATGAAACAATAGCTTAATCAAATAAACTAAAACTGTCTGTGTGTAGCAGTAAAATTCCATAAGTTTTTGTTACTATCCTTCAGATACTCAGAGAATCAATAACAGCAAAACATACTAATCAGTAGCTTATGTACCCTTCCCTGGAACCACATCCAGGCCCACATCCGCCCAATATGAATGAGCCAGAGTTAGGACCAGACCTGACCCGGTAACGCAACTTCACACTAGTTCCTTATTTGCCGTCGGACCCCCGCTTTGTTGCTTCATCATAGATATAGGGTAAGATGTCTTGAACCTGTTAGTAGCAAAGGGGAAAAAAAAAAAAACTCAAAAAACCTCATCACCATTACGTTATTTAACTTTATAAAACTACAAAACTCCGTGCAGTGAAAGAGAAAGAAAACGGGATCCCCATGACAGGTCATTTGCCTATACATTTAATATTAGATATGGTAATACTAGTGAAGTTTGTATTGTAATTGAGAAGGGTATGGTTGCCAGAGAATGACGATGGGCATCACGTCAGAGATATCATTCCAAAGCCACTTGGCTGGACTGGAGGCCGCTTTAACCTTTCCAGTGTTCCCGATGCTCAGCCTGAAGATACACATCCTTGAATTCTAAAGGGGGATACATATGGGCAATTTCCACATCTGACATTAATAACTTGTCATGAATGTTTGCCATCTTGTGCAAAGAATTTGTGCTGACTGGGATTCTTTCTGGCGTTTTCCGTTAAATATCATATACCAAGGAGATATATTTTTTTTCATGTTAGCACCAATATCCAAAGTGAAACCATATCAGGCTCCACACACTTCTCTAAAAGACATTCTCTTCGCTCCCATAAGAATAACTTGTACGAATAAGGTATTCACCACCCCAGAGGGCGGGGTTGGTTGTGAAATAATACCACCTCTGGTGTAAATTCTAATTGAATATTTCCTTTTGTCCTGAGCAGGCTAGCAGCTATCTCCAAAAACCCTGGAAAGCTACGCAGTGTCAATCCCGTGTACCATATCAGTTCTAGGAGCACTGGCACTTGGGACAGGCTATCAGTCTGCCAGGATCCTGGGGTGCGGAGGTATATTAAGATTCATAGATCGTTTGTGTGATAAACCGAAACTGAGAAGATTCTTTCCAATTTTTCACTGGAAGATCAGCTAAGATATTAGACGATTCCAGCCTCCAGAACCTCGTGGTATTTCTGGATTGCTGACTACTTCTTTCCAATGTTTAAAATAGTGTACCTTTCATTGGAGACAGGTGAACTGCAGGGGTCTCATAGGGTTTATATAGGGATGAAAACTATGTGTTGTAATTTCCAGTGTACACAGTTAAAGCTATCTAATGTTCCATGAGATAGAGAAATGTGTGGCTGGTATTGTCTGGAGATCCATGAATTCAATGTAAGGCATGGGGACTCTCCCTGATGGGCAGCTCGCACAGATGCTGAATATCCAAGATTCCTTTCCATACTCCATACAACTGTTTGTTATCAGGCCCTGGGAAAATTCAGGATGACATTGCTGTGGTCATGTACTTACTTATTTGACCAAGGGGAGTTTCCCCATATTTTCATGATAGCTTTTCCAAGATGATGCTTATGGTATCTTTTAAATACCAGTGATTCCCCTGATGTGCAGTGGTATATGCGGCAGTATTTAGTATTTAATAAGGCTTGCGAGTGACCAAGGGGATGCATGCCGATGACCTCGTTAAGTTTGTGTGGAATAGAATTCCGTACCCGAAATCCAGTTCTATACAATGTTAGCCGCCCTGTCTAGATTGTAGGTACGAAACATCTGGGAAATTGACTCCCGCCCTGAGACTATTGGAGCAGCATGAGCTTGCGGAGGGGATCCTGGGCCTTTCTGAGGACCCAAATTAATATCTTTATAAAGGCTGAATTAAGTTTTTCAACTCTGTATGCTATTATCGTAGAGTGTGGATGGTGTTATGTAGGTGATACAGCAAGCTTTGGGGTATCCTATCATTCGGACCAGGTGGCATGTCTTGCGAGGAGTGATAACGGCAGTCGGGACATACTTTCTAAATCTTTTATTATTTTTTGTATATGCGGGGGAAGTTAGGCGCAGGTAAATAGATTCTGGAACTGTGCGCCCTATATTTATCCCTAGATATGGGAGGATATGCACTTTAGCCAGGCATACCCTATGCTTGAGATGTATTCCCCCCGATTGTAAGTGGAACCTTTGTTTTTTTAATATTAATAGTTCGGATTTTGATTCATGATTTTAAAACCTGAACCAGCTTGAAAAGAAGCAGATCAGAGTTGCTGAAAATAGGTTTTCCAATATCTCCAGCGGGTTTGCCATGTAAAAGATTACATCGTCGGCAAACATGGAAGGTTTCAGTTCCTCTCCCCCACCCCGCCCACACCTGAAATTCCCGCAAAAAATCGCGGATTGGATAAGTAGAAATTGGCAAGAAGGCTCACTTGCAAAAGTAAAAAAAAGAAGCGGCGGAGAGTGGGCACCCCTGTCCTCGTGTTAGTGATTCTAACACGGGTTGAAGGCAAAATGTTGAGACAAGACCCAGGAATGCAAATTCTCACTTGGGGATTGGTGGTAGAGCGGACGACAGGCAAGGTTCGAAAAGGGCCCTGTAGCTTAATTTTTATCCTAGGACTTAGATTTAGCCACCCCCGCAGTCTACTGAGTCGAAGCTTTTTCGATATGACATTTGCAAGGCAAGGCTGCGCCCGGAGTACCTGTTTTTATTACTTTGGACCGATTGTAAGGTCAGTAAGACTTTCTGATATTTGCTACAGCGGGATATACCTTTACGAATCCGACTAGCTGCGGACCAATGATTCTCTGGATAATACCTGGGCTAACCTATCTGCAAAGATATTTTATCAGCCAGAATATTTTGAAATCTACATTTATTTAGGGAAATTGGGTCTGTACGAGCTCGGTAGTGTATGGTCTCTATCCTGTTTTTGGCAACACCTTAATGTGTGCAGTATTGGATGTTCTAGGTAGTGTTGACACTTGTAGTATTGGTTGTTGAGTATGGTAGTGAGATTGGTTGGAAGTAATTGGTGTTGTGAGATGTGTTCGGTAAGTATTGGTTGTGAGCATCTGTTTTTTCAAGACTTTAAAAATTATCCGGAAAAGCCATACGGTCCTGGGATCCTTACGGTTTTTGATGATCTCAGTTATCGCCCTCTCCAAGTTCTTTTGTGAGATAGGGGACCTAATGCACTGCATTATCTTCAGATAAGGATGGGAGATGGATCTCTTATAGCTGTTTTTGCGAAGTGGGCAAATCTAACTTCATCATCTGTGTATAATCTTTTTGGTAAAAGTTTACGGAGTAAGTATTTCCCGTTTGTATGTTCACCGTGCCAGGTTATTTACGTGTAGTCCCCATCCCACCCCCTTCATTGTTAAGATTGTTGACTTGTGCCCTGCTTTGTTTACATATTTAAAGAGAGTTCGCTTCCCTACTTGATTGTTTATGTGCTTCTCTTTTTCTAACCATCAGTTTCATATGAAACTTTTGGCCTCCTTCCATTTTGTTTGTTTTCCCCGGATGGTTTTTGATAAAATGACTGAATATTGTGTGATGCAGGGAGTTACTATTGTAATTTTACATTTATCGGTCTAGCATACCAGGCGACCACTGTTGTATTTTGCGTTTAAAGACCCCGTGAATTTATGAAATCAGCTCCCTCTTGAAGGACAGGCGACTTGCCCCCGCATCCAGGAATGGTTTGGGGTGGTGACGATACTGAATTTTCTTCATTGTTTAGTATCGAAATATCTCTAGCCCCATACCCTTGAGCTTTGTGTTATAGGACTTCCTCATCATGAGTCATGTTACCTGGAGAACATTCTCATATAAATCCGTTGCCCCTTAGGGATCGTGTTACTGTATATCTAAGGATGGGACTGGGGAATGGTCAGAGATGATCATTTCATTAAGTGGACTAACCCTATCTACTCTGGTTAGAGAGCCTATATGGTAACAGAATACTAAGTCGTACGTGACCAAGGTAGATAATGCGGATGTGAGAAGTGTGTGAATTCTCTATCTTCGGCAGGGGTGCAGAAACCCTCCTATGCGGCTACTAACCCCAGAATTCCACAAATTGCACTAAGGTTCAGTCCTTTCTGGGTCACCATTATTGACTCCTGCCACTGCCTACTGTACTCTCCCCCGGAAAGTACAATATTTAGGTCCGCCCCCATTTATCTTGTTTGGAAATACATCTTGTTGACGTAATTGTTCTAAGAATTAAAAAACTTGGCATGTCCTGTGTTTGGCACATATACACTATAAATGGAGAGGTCTTCACCTCCTGTGTGGAGGTGTGCCCATGACCATCTGCCCTCCGCCTACGCACAGTTTTGACCAATGGTTGCTAGGCACAGTTCTTGTGTATTAATATCACTACCCCCGTTCTTTGCCACCAGCTGCATGGGGATCTACTACCTCCCCACCCTCAATCTTTTCATTCTAGGAAAGTCTTCTTTCCCCGCGCCTATTGCGGTTTCATGGAGCAAGCCCCATAGCCTTTAAAACCGCCTTCAGGTGGCGCCGCTTTGTGCACCATGAGAGTTACTCGGCGACCTTCAACCCTTCTCATTCAAGTAATTATACGTATGAAAGTTTTACACTACATGATACATCGCCATCAGTGTCGCAATGTGGATCCCTTCACATACTCGGCTTCTAAACTGTGAAATAGATATACGAAGCATAAAAAAATGTATTAAACATGAAAAAGTAAACATTAATGTGCACTATAAGTACCCGTAAAATGCGAATAAGTTTGGAAACGTAACAATAGCGACGCTTAGATTGCTAATATGAGGCCCTCCCTCTATAGCGTGCCTCTTGGTAATGGACACCAAGAGACTACAGACAGGGGAGCTATATGACACGTGTGTGGTGTTTTCTTTTTTTTCTTTCTTTATTTGTAACATGCTAGTTCTTTCTTTGGTCAGTATGGTATGGCCACCAAGAGACTACAGATAGGGGAGCTATATGACACGTGTGTTGTGTGTTTTTTTTTTCTCTTTACTTGTACGGCAGTTAACGTCTCTGAGCTGTGACTGATCTGCAGCTACACAGCCTCGGACCCGTGAAAAAGCTGATTCCCCTTCAGTGGAGGTACAGTGATCTGTCCCCTTTCTGTTTTATACCTTTCTGCCCCTCAATGGGTGAGCTGCACCTTGTGTCACTGCCTGTGGGCTTCCCCTCTGAGAGTCTCCCTCTGGGGATTAGGTTAAAAAAGGCCACCGGGTGCCGTGTACTGGCGCCAAAGCTCCCGCCAATAATGATATATGGCGTTATCTGCTGTCTGCGAGTCCCCTGGGGATGACTCCACTCTCCAGCCTTCTCTACTGCCCTAAACTGTGGGCGGGTGTTTGTCCGGACAGTACTCTGGTCGTCTGGCTGGGGGTTTGTGAGCACTACTCACGTTGCCTCCTTCCCCCATGCGCGTGCTTTCCACTCCTCTGGCACCGCTGGTAATATGCCTCTTGCCTCCTTCCTGCTTTCTCTGCGCTTGCAGCACGTCTGCTCCGCTGCCCTTCAGCTGTGCCCGTTCTCCGCTGCTTGCGGCGGCCCCAACAATCTGTGAATGACACCTCTGTAGGATTTGTGGTTGATTCTCCGGGGTGAGTGTGCGGGAGCTCTCACTTTCCGCTCACTCCATCATGGCGCCGGAAACCGGAAGTCCTTTATTCCAATCTTTTGGGGATGTGAAATGACCAGGAAATCCACAATTTTGGCATTTGGAATTTTTTCTTCTCCGTTGTTCAGCGGACGGGATACATGATGTTATATTTTAATAGATTGGACTTTTATGGATGCGGCGACACCAAATATGGGGAATTGTTTTTATTTGTAAAACTGCATAAGGGGGGATTTAAGATGCAACAGTGATGGTAGTTGATCCTCTAGACCACCGCAAGCCGTGGTAACGGCCACGCCAGGGAGCGGAGCCTAAGTAGATCCCGGTATTCACCAGAGTCCTACCAGGTTGCTACCCCTGATGTGACTAGCTTGCGAAGGCAGCCGAGTTGCAGTGAGGTACCAAATCGTAAGACGGAACTCGTAGTCAAGGTCAGGCGACAGGTCAGGGCAGGTGGTGTAGGTTTGTGGTCAAGAAACGTAACGAGGGTCAGAAACACGGACAAGACGTAGACACACTGGAAATGGTTTTCTCTAAAGGCATGTGGCACTGAAGATCCGGCGGGACATGCCGGAGATGTAAGCCTTATATAGGGTCAGCGTCTGGCACTCAACTAATTACCGGCGCACTGGCCCTTTAAATTTGTGAGAGCCTGGTGCATGCACGCCCTAAGGAGCGGGTAAGTGCGCACTGGCCGTCAGAGGAACCGCGGGAAGCAGGCACGCGATCAGGTAAGTACACTTGCACAGGGGAATGAGTGCGCCCGCGGCGCCACTCGTCCCCGAAGCTGGGGGGCCGACCTGTGGGCTGTGGGGCCAGTCTTAACAGTACCTCCCCATTAGGCCTCCCCCTCCTTCTACATTGGAGGAAACTCAGCACCAGGTCATGGTCCAAAATGTTCTCCTATGGCTCCCAAGATCTCTCCTCCGGCCCGAATCCTTCCCAGTCGATGAGAAAATGTCGTCTCCCTCTGATAGACTTCATGGCCAGGATCTCCTTCACTGCAAACAGGTTGGAGGCTTCCGCTTCAGGAGGAGGGGAGGCGACTCTCCGGGAGAAGAGGTTCAGCACGAAAAGCTTCAGCAAGGAGACATGAAAAGAATTCAGGATCCGCATGGTGGGTGGAAGCCAGAGCTTATAGGCCACAGGTTTGATACGCTTCAACACCTTGAATGGCCCCAGGAACCATGGACCCAGTTTGTAGCTGGGTATCGCCAGATGTATTTGGCAGACAGCCACACCTTGTCTCCCGGAGCAAAGGTCGGAGCGGGCCTCCTCTTCTTGTATGCCTGGGTTTTCATGCAGACTGCTGTACGCTGTAGGCACTGACGAGTCTGCTCCCAAATGGTTGTCATATCCCGAACCATAGCATCCACCGCAGGAACCTCGGAGGAAGAGGACAAAGGGAGTGGTGGGCGGGGATGTCCAAGGCAGTAAGCTGGACCAATCATCCTGACAAGCCGAGAAAAAATGTCGCAAATAACTGCCTAAGACCTGGTTGACTCTCTCCACTTGGCCGTTTGACTGCGGGTGGTATGCCGAGGAGAAATCTAACTTCACCCGTAACCGAGAGCAGTTTGCTCACCAGAACCTTGAAACAAACTGACCCCTCCGGTCCAACGATGTGCTGGTGGCAAACATCAAGGCAGAAATGTGCATGAAGAAGAGGGTGGCAAGATGAGGGGTGGAAGGTAAACCGGGCAAAGGAACGAAGTTTGATATCTTGGAAAATCGATCCGTGACTACACAAATCACGGTGTTGCCAGAGGAGGGAGGAAGGTCGGTGATGAAGTCTATCGCCACATGAGTCCATGGTGTACTGGGAGTCGGCAAGGGTTGCAGCAAGCCAGACGGACTGTGGCGAGGTGTCTTCTCACGGGCATACGTGGTACAGGCTTCTATAAACTCTCTCGTATCTTTGGCAAGGTCTGGCCACCAGTAGAAACGTGAGATCAACTGATACGACTTCCGGGCTCCAGCCACCAGAGAGCAATGTTCCCATCTCAGGACTCTCTTCCGAAGAGCCGGGCGCTGTTTTGCCAAGTTTTAACAATACAGGTTCGTGATACAGCTTTAAAGAAGATCAGTCAATTAAGGATATAACACGGCTTTATTTCTACAATAGTCCAATAATAAATTCAAGTATTGATAAAATGGACAACATAAATGATTACAGAATACAGGGAGATATTATGAACAGTCGGTAAGAGAAAAATAGTTATTTACAAGATTCTAAGTGCTAGTCAATTCACCTGCCGAGTGGCGGCATGATCCTATTCTTGCTTCAAACCAATGAGAAAAACCGGGAAAGAATGGCGCAGGAAAGAGAAAACCCGTAGGGAGGCAACACTGTGTGTTAGACGTCTTACCACAGGTAGGCCGTTTCCTGGTTTTCATGGCTGATGTAAGACATATATATATTCGACTAAAACAAAATGGCGGACACGACCTAATGCTGTGTCAGCTTGAAAAATGCCCATGTGTTATTTGTCTATCCTACTTTTCATGGAGTGGCCAACACATTTCTCCACAGGATAAGTCAAAACAGAAACAGAACATCTGGAACCAACGACAATGAAGCGTAAACCTTCCATGTGTATTAAGTCAACTACACATAAATAAGCCAGACTTTGTTGTAAACACTTGTTCAAGTAAGTTCGACTTTTCCCAGAAAAGTTGCAAAGCCTTGTAAAATTCTAGAGTGATCTAATATAATATGATCTAATCTGAGGTAAAGGAACGAATGAAGTGAATACATTGTATACAGCAACAGAATACAATACATGCACCCTAAAATATAATGTAAATATTTGCAAACCTTGTACCATCAGAGCCGATTATATAAATTTGATATAAGATAGAAAAACTATATTCTATATACTATATATTTGGAGCTCCAAACAAAAAGGGATAAAATATTTAGCAATACATAAACATCATCTATAATCGATTTTTATCCCAGTATTGCTCCAATCTATTCTCAAAAGGGATAGAGTTTAGTCACAAATATACGACCTGATCCAGTTTCATTATGGGATAATGAAACTCGATCAGTTCATATATTTATCCCTTATGAGAAGAGACTGTGAAAGGGATAATGAAACCGGACAGGTCGTATATTTGTGACTATACTCTATCCCTTTTGAGAATAGATTGGAACAATACTGGGATAAAAATCAATTATAGATGATGTTTATGTATTGCTAAATATTTTATCCCTTATGAGAAGAGACTGTGAAATGAGGGATCTTTGAGCCTAATACTGGATTTATCTCTGGTAAAAGTACATAGGGATATGTCAGATTGTTAATAGGGTGAGCCTCCAAAGGTGGGGCCGTTCTTTTCAGGTCGATTACCCGGCCTCTAATAGGATATCTATAGAGATTTTGTAAGTGATAGTATCAGGGTTTACATGATTTGTGTTGTTTGTTCTTAAATATTAATATTGTTTAATTGGTACTAATTAAAAGTTATATTTTAATAATAGGGATTGTCTTAGCAGCTTGCAGTGATTTGGTGGAAACACAAACTCTGTGGACTTTATGGTATTTGGTTTCTGTGATTTTAGCATTACAAGGTCTCAAGACATCAGCCAGGAAGTTAAAGCTTGGGCGGAAATGGGTCTTCCAAATGGACCCAATCACAGCATGAATAACAAAATCCACTCTAAAATATAACTTTTAATATTTATAAATAAAAAATATTAATCCTTACTCAATATATCAAATGACATCCTATCACCCAAACTGGGAAAAAATATTAAGAATATGGCCACAAAGCAGTGAACATAGATTACTAATGACCGCTAATATAATAACCTAGATAGGTCCAATAATTGATATATAGTTCTCACCCTTGTTCATAATCCTAACCAAAAAAGCGGGGACATCGCCCCAAAAAGGCGGGCCCCCACCACTAGAAGGCTATCCCTATATCGCCCTCAAACAAAACAAGTATCACGGTGGTCACAAACACACTGTAAAATAATTATGCCATATACATAAAACACAACAAAAATAAATAAATACTGATATATATGATAATTTTTTACTGTCCTTGTATCAAGAGGACTAATCCCCGACGCGTTTCTCACCTCCAGGGTTGAGAGAGGGTTCCTCATGGGGTCACAAACGTCATACTCCATGATACAGAGTTTTTCACCAGCTGTATGGTGATGAGGCTATGTCAACCTCCCAAGTGACCCCAACTCACTCCTTATGTACCTTCCCATCAATGAATTACCTCCCACTAAAAAGTGATAAGCAGGTTGCCCCCTAATTAAATGTGTCATTACCTTCAAAATGAATAATGCCATGATGAACTGTATAATCGTGCCGGCAAAGAACGCCGGCGCATGCGCACGTATCAAGTACGCACTGAATCGGCATCTCACGGCGCCCATCTACTACGTAGTCGGCGCCTGCACCCTACAGGCCTTCAAACCTATGTCTCGCTTCCATGGCAATACGACGCCAGCGCATGCGTATTAGAATCACCGCACCGGTAACTAACAGAGCGCCTGCATGATGTAATTAACAGCGCCCAAGCAACCTTTTGGCGTTCAAGCCAATACACGCGCGGATATACTATGGCTTGTCACAACCATTTCCAGTCGTTGCCCTTAAGTACCGGAGCAATTTGCAAATTAAATAAGGCATAGAGGTGTCATATCCATACATGGTCACATAGGGCCGAGGATCACTAGTCAACAATGTATACCTGCAAAGGGGGATAAAACACACACCAGGGGCTAGATGGGAGGAGGACAATACAACCAAGGTTCTCCAATGAGGCAACCAAAATAGAGAACCTCATTTAGTCCGTCCGGGTACAGCGTTTTTAAACTATATGTCCATTCGGTCTCCTTGCAGAGCAACCGTTTGTCAATGTCACCCTTTCTTGGTGTCGTTGTAATCTTTTTCAATACCAAGAACAAAAGCCCTTATAATTCCCTCATGTTCTTCTCCCACATTTGTCGTGCCAGGGGTTGTCCCGCTGATGCCGAATGTCTCCAATAATGCTCCCCTATCGAGTCTTAAACTGCCTCAGGTCTTACCCTATATATTGTTTTCTGGCATATACACGTGCAACAAATAAAACAACCCTTTTGTTTGGCAGTTCATGAAGTCACGTATCTCATATTTCTTCCCCGTGGTCGTACTCTGGAACTCCTTGGTTTTAGCCACAAAAGGGCCAGCAACACACTTTCCACATTTAAAGGTACCAAGGGGCTTTCTCTCAAGCCACGTTTTTTCCTTTTGCAATGGTGTGTAATGACTGCGCACAAATCGATCACGAATTGATCGTCCCCTTCCTGTTGTAATCAAAGGCGTAGGTATAATCAGGTCCACCAATCTTATCCAACCGGAGAATACCCACTGTCTTCTCAAAATATACCCTTACAGCCTCATTCGATCATCAAATGTACCAATGATTCGAAGTGTGAGAAATCTCCGACATAGGTTCCTTGAGTGAGTGACAAGTAATGCGCTCCTATCTGATGCTACCCCTGCATTTTCTTGAACGCTTGGTTTTATTCTGATAGGGGGTATCCTCTCTCCAGGAACCTATTCTTCAAGACATCTGCTTGTGTGTAGAACTCATTGACACTGGAGCAATTCCTCCTCACACGTAGGTACTGCCCTTTCGGTATTCCCTCCTTCAATTTTTGGGGATGATAACTCTCGCAGCGAAGGAGACTGTTTGTGGCAGTCTTTTTCCGGAAAATGGTAGTCTGTAAGGTCCCTAGTGAGTCCTTCATAATTTTAACATCCAAGAACGCGATTTCATGTTCATGAATCTCCTGGGTCAGCTTTAGACCAATATTATTGTCGTTCAAGGTCTCAATAAATAGACGAAATTCTGCCTTCGTGCCCTGCCACAGCATGAAGACATCGTCTATAAAACGTCCCCAGAAGAGTATCTTGGATGTAAGATGTTCCAATTCCTCCCCGAACACCAGGGTCCTCTCCCACCAGCCCAGGAATAAATTGGCATATGAGGGGGCGCAGGGATTCCCCATAGCCGTACCCCTGAGCTGGTGGTAGACCCTGGGTCCGAAGAGGAAGAAATTGTGGGTTAACATAAATTCCAAGAGTTTCAGCACCAATTGATTATGGTCCCGATGTTGTGTACCTCTTGTGCTCAAAAAGGACTCAACGGCCACTAGGCCCCAGTGGTGTGGTATACTGCTGTACAGCGCTTCCACATCCACCGAGGCCAGCAGCACGTTTTTGTCCACAGTAATACCCTCCAATTTCTTTAACAAATCCGAGGTGTCACGGATATAAGACAGAAGAGAGACCACAAATTCTCTTAAGACTTTATCCAAATAAATCCCAACATTGTGAGTAAGCAAATTGACTCCAGAGACAATGGGTCGTCCCTTTAACGGAGTAACTCCTTTGTGTATTTTAGGGAGTGCGTAAAACGTGGCTATTTGAGGGTTTGGAGGCAAAAGAAATTTGGATTCGTTTCTAGAAAGGAGCATAGCGTCTACACTCTCAATAATTATATTTTCCAATTCCTTTAGAAACCTTGCAGTGGGGTCCCCAGATAGTACTTCATAACTCTGCCGATCTTCCAATAATTTGGAACACATGAGAACATATTTGTCATGATCTAAGAGGACAATGTTTCCCCCCTTATCGGAGGGTTTAATGATAATATTAGGGTCTTGTTCAAGAGACAATAAAGCCTCCATTTCTTTAGTTGTAAAATTTCGTCTCATTTGATAACCTCTATGTTCACATGCCAATACTTCCAAATCTTTTGTCACCAGTTTGAGGAAGATATCAATCTCAGGTGTTAATTGGGGTGGGGGTTGGCGAGTACTTTTTAATTTTAGATCAGTATAACCTTGTCTCATCCCACTATTCCCTTCTTCTAATAGTTCTGTAAGGGTCCTAAATCCAGGAAGATCTTCCCTTGAAATATTTAATTCTTCACATGTTTTAAGATCATTGTTTCTCATAAATTTCATCCATTTAAGTTTTCTAATGAACAAGTTGATGTCTTTAACCCAAGTAAAATCTTTATATTTGGTAGTCGGGACGAATGACAGTCCTTTAGACAAGATATTCTGCTCATCCTCAGTCAGAGGTCTAACAGAAAGATTAATCACCTGGTTTTCTTGTTTGCTTTCCCTACCCCCCTTTTTGGTTTCTCTAATTGTTCTTTCAGGGTGTAGGGTGGACCTTCTACCTGATCTAAAAAAGGAATCGCTGAAGATGAGGATGAGAGTGAATTTGAGGATGAGGCCAAGTTTAAATTTGAAGCTGATCTTGTCTTTACCCCTCCCTGTTGATATCCATACTGTTGCCCCCTTCTTGGATATCTTCTCCATGACCCCTGATAGTTGTTTCTACCTCTAGATCTGCCACCTCTAGAGGAATTAGAATAAAAATTCTGGGGTTCTTTATCTCTATTCTCCTGGTCTGAAGTCACAACCCTGTTCTCACTCTCGGTTAAAAAGGAAAAGGCTTTTCCCTCCTTAAACTCTGCAAGATCTCGGGTGTATTGTTTATGTTTGCGCTCTTTTATATTTTGTTGGTACCTCTCTATTGTAGTTTGTAAAATGGCCTCCCTTCTTGAGAAATCAGGTTCTGCTTTATATGTCAGAATCTTATCTTTTAATGTTTTGAGATTATTCGCTGTTCTTTCTAATGTTTGTTTTTCTTCTTCAAGGAGAAATCCCATTAAACAAAGGGAGGAACTTAATAATTCTTGTTCCCACTTTTTAATTAATTGGGGAGTTTTAGATCTTACAGATGGACAAACAAAGGGTCTCAGGCCCCTCGGCGCAATATTAGACTTAATGTAGTTCTTTAAGCTGAGTACCGCCCAAAATGATTTGATATTTTCTTTATATGCTCCTTGTAATTCTTTAAACAATGTCTTTAGGTCAATCTTATCAGATCCTTCATCTATCTCACAATCTGAAAAGACCCTCTGGGTTTCATCGAGCCATTTCTCTGTGTCATCCGGTCTACTCAAAAAACCTTCCATTTAGAAATACTCAAAAGAAAATAGAAGAGATTAAGGATTCCTAAATTAATAAACCCAAAATTTACGCTTGAAAAAAATTTAAATACTCTAAAATTTAATTTTTTTTT